>CAJHNH020003057.1:382500-442500 GCA_905116865.2 Candidula unifasciata
CGGTCGCTAATGTGAGTCGCAGCGCGTGGTCTACGAGAGTCTTGCGTCGCAAGACTATGGTCGCTACTGTCAGCCGCAGCGCGTGATCTAGCTCTAGCAGGCATGTCGACCTGACTTTGTTTTTTGATTCGTGACTTGTCCGCTCCGTATTTGCACTGCAGCCAAGGGAGTGAACTCCGACTAAGCGATGGTGAGTGTGACTGGCGAGATAATTTTTCACAATTATAGCATGGGATTTCAGGACCGTTGTTGTCATACTTGTAAGTTATTTACCGTTGTCGTGCTTGCATAGACACCCTCAGTTTTCACTCGATATTATAGAAAATAGTCATTCTAAAAAGAAACTTTTCTTGTTTCCTTGATCATACTTGTACATGAAATAATCTTAAAACGGAATGTCAGTAGCTATCACGAAGTTCATGAAAATATTTTGGCTCTCCTTTAAATAACGGTCGCTAGCTGGAAGGCGACGGCCGCTTAGTCGGAGTTCACTCCCTTGGCTCACAGGTTAATTAATTTTTTTTTTAAATAAAATCTCACTTCTATTAGATTTTTAACACAATTTTACTATAAAGGCGTCTGTGGCTTAGGGGTTGCGAACGCGATTGGTAATGACTGGGTGCCGGGTTCGATCCCCGCTGCGGACGATTTCTCTTGCTTTGGTCTCCACAGTGGTAATGAGAGCTGATCGTTCAGATAGGAAAACTACTGAACTTAAAATTTGTCTAGACAACCCACAACGGCTAAAAAGGCTGGGGTTGGTTCTGCGACGTCCTGTAAAGGATACACAGCTAACTTAGCACACTGGAATGTGCGATGTTTTCAGTGTACAAACCTGGCTTAACTTTCATATACCCATATGACAAAATGGGATAATTTCCTAGTCCTTGCAAGGGTTTGCAAAGTCCATTAGAATCTTTTCTTTGTCTTTGCAAGGGTTTACAAAGTCCATATGTGGTTGTAAATCAAAACACACACACACCCCCTCATACACAAAAGAAAAGCTATGATTATTGGAAGAGGCCTGGGTTTTAATCCAGACAACTGCATGGCAATGTCAAACAATTGTTTACTAGATCACAAATCCATATACAGAGTAAGAAATGCATTTGCCACCTTGGAAGATATTTACTCATAAAAATAGAAATCGACCAGGATAGTAAGCGATTGTACAAAGTGCATTATAAATTCACTATTTCATTGAATCAAAATTAGTCAGATTATGTACATATTCACAGTACAATGTCTATGTTAATCACAACACACACACACACACACAAAATGTAAAAAAGCTATATTTAAAACAAAATAATTCGCAAAACTGTCTTTAATAAATAGTTAAACGATGTATATAAGAACAGATAAAACTTTAAAATGTCAATGAACACTTGATAAAACAGTCATATCTCTGAAGGTTGAACAGGATATTAGGTGTGAAAATTACTACTATTACTACACACATGAAGACAAACTGACAGTTGTTTAGTCGTTGTGTGGATCCATCTGTGGCCTTATATTAAGCACACCAACAGAAACTGGAACACTGGCAGTCTGTCTGCTGGCTTGCATAACTGACCCACACTGTGTGAGAGGACAACCACACACAACACCACTATGTACAACATTATAGCTGGCTGCCCTAACTGGCCCGCCCTGTAGGAGAGAACAACCACACATAACACCACTATGTAAAACATTAGAGCTGGCTCGCCATCAACATCCGCCTGTCAGGTGATGATGTGAACTGTTCAGTTGTCCTTCTACATAAGCACATCATGCACACCATACCGTGTAGATGATGTGAACTGTTCAATTGTCCATCTACAATAGCATCATGCACACTGTACAGTGTTGATGATGTGAACTGTTCAATTGTCCGTCTACGCAAGCATCATGCACACCATACAGTGTAGGTGATATGAACTGTTTGGTAGTCCGTCTACGCGAGCATCATGCACACCATACAGTGTAGATGATGTGAACTGTTTGGTAGTCCGTCTACAATAGCATCATGCACACCATACAGTGTAGATGATGTGAACTGTTTGGTAGTCCGTCTACGCGAGCATCATGCACACCATACAGTGTAGATGATGTGAACTGTTCAATTGTCTGTCTACAATAGCATCATGCACACCATACAGTGTAGATGATGTGAACTGTTCAATCGTCCATCTACAATAGCATCATGCACACAATACAGTGTAGATGATGTGAACTGTTCAATTGTCCATCTACAATAGCATCATGCACACAATACAGTGTAGATGATGTGAACTGTTAAATTGTCCTTCTACATGAGCTCATCAAAATAGACGCTAGGCATGGCCACTGTTTTGAGCTGTGGCAAATTTATTTGCTTCTACCAGACAGTTTCTGTTGCATTTTTGCTTCATTTGTAGACTAAAAGGATATAGTTTCGTCGCCCAGCTTCTGGGTTGAGTGCAGGGCGTACCACTGTGAGCTGTGGATTTCGTTTTGGATGTTTTTCTACTGTGACCAACGTGGTGGTATGAATTGTAGATTCAGAAAATGGCGCGATGCTTGTTTTCGTAATATTGATGGTGCCATTTTGTGATTAAAATTGATCGCGTGTGCAACTGCTGATCTGTTGGTGACTTCTGCTACCATCCGTGATGAACTACATTTCTAATGTCGGACTGTTTGTGTTAGCACTTCGGATGGCTACCTTATGCTTTTAATGAGTGTGTATGCTAGTACATATGCTGAGAGACAGCAGTCTGTCAATCTTTCCACAAGGGACTGTGTTAAACATTCTGTGTGTTTTTCGTTGGCACAGGAGCGGAGCAACTATTGGGTGACCCGTTTGCTATGAAGCTGAAACTAAGATTACCAGATCAACAGATCACATCATGCCTGCCATACATTGTAGATGATATGATCTATTCAACTGTCATCTACACAAGCACATCCAGCCCACCATAGATTGCAGATTATGTTAAAGATGATGTAAAATAATCAATTGCCCATCTACATGAGCACATCACGTCCACCTTTCTTTGTAGATTATGCTACCAACCACAGCTACGGCACAGATATAACAGACCAGACATTAGAAATCGCACGGACTTCTTCATTGTCTTTCAGCTTCTTTCGGCTGCCCTATTCGCCAGTCTGCCGCGTCTCGGTTGTTTACATGTTCCACAGACGGTGTTTTGTTTACTTGTCTCGACGTCTGAGATGTTATCGTTCTACAATATCTCACGTGACACCGTTATACAATGTCTGAGATATTAACTCTCCACAACGTCAGGGGTGTTAACATTTCTCACGTCAGAGGTGTTAACGTGTTGCAGACAAGCAATATCCCCAAAAATCAGACAGACGTCAACCTAACATAGACAATGACAGGTGCTAACTATAAAATATAGACAGCAACAGCTGCCAAACCACCTAACAAAGAACACGACACGTGCCATCCACCTAACATAGACAATGGCAGGTGCCAACCACGTAACATTGACAATGGCAGGTGCCAGCCACGTAACATTGACAATGGCAGGTGCAAACCACCTAACATAGACAATGGCAGGGGCCAACCACCTAACATAGACAATGGCAGGTGCCAACCACCTAACATAGACAATGGCAGGGGCCAACCACCTCACATAGAAATTGGCAGGTGCCAACCACGTAACACTGACAAAGGCAGGTGCCAACCACCTAACATAGACAATGGCAGGTGCCAACCACGTAACATTGACAATGGCAGGTGCCAACCATCTAACATAGACAATGGCAGGTGCCAACCACCAAACATATATAATGACAGGGGCCAGCCACCTAACATAGACAATGGCAGGTGCCAACCACTTAACATGTACAATGACAGGTACCAACCACCTAACAAAGACAATGACAGGTGCCAACCATTTAACATAGACAATGAAAGGTGCTAATGACAGCTACCAACCACTTAAAATAGACAAATTCAGATGTCAACCATCTGACATAGACAATATCGGATACCAGCCACCTAACATGGACAGTGGTAGGTGTCAACTACCTAACATAGACAGTGGTAGGTGCCAACTACCTAACATGGACACTGGTAGGTGCCAACTACCTAACATGGACAGTGGTAGGTGCCAACTACCTAACATGGACACTGGTAGGTGCCAACTACCTAACATGGACAGTGGTAGGTGCCAACTACCTAACATAGACAGTGACAGTTACCAGCCACATAACACAGACAATGACAGTTATTAGCCACCTAACACAGACAATGACAGGTACCAACAAACTAACACAGACACTGACAGGTACCAACAAACTAACACAGACGAGTATAGTTGCTAGAGGGGAAACACAGACTATCACAACCAAACCGCCGATAATGAATGGACATATCTCCTTCGTTGAACGGTAGCTAAGGCGGAAAAACTGTTATGGAATTTGCCGAGAAGTGGTGCACTGAAACTACGACAGGTCATTTTATAGATGTTGCTTGGTAGCTAGGCTTGTCAGTGTGTGTGTGTGTGTGTGTGTGTGTGTGTGTGTGTGTGTGTGTGTGTGTGTGTGTGTGTGTGTCTGTGTGTGTTGTGTGTGTGGATGTATGTGTTTATACAAGAGAGAGAGAGAGAAAGA
Organism: Candidula unifasciata; assembly: GCA_905116865.2. Classification (NCBI taxonomy): domain Eukaryota; kingdom Metazoa; phylum Mollusca; class Gastropoda; order Stylommatophora; family Geomitridae; genus Candidula; species Candidula unifasciata. The sequence continues at coordinate 387,112 of CAJHNH020003057.1, forward strand.
TAGAGAAAGAGGTGTGTGCACTACCCCTGAACTAAGAAACACAAAGTTGCTTTGAGGCGTGACCTGTACAAGATAGAAATATTCAAGTCGATAAAATTGTTTCTTTGGTGAGCGTTTTCTATCAAACATACTCCATGTGGGTGATTACACTTTGATATTTGTTGTTTTAAGTTACAGATTGTTTGTTTGAAGTACACTGCGCCTCTTTCAAGTCTGCAACTCACAAGAGAATTATTAACTCCGAACATATCGAACCGGAGATACTTTTGTTTTATTCGTTAAAAAATTATTTGCATGAAATTGGGCGCTTTGCTGGCAAACATCAGAGGGGGGAAAGTCAGTGGAACAAACAAGTATTGTTTAGAATAATGTATAATTTAAATTATACAAATAAAGCAACTAGTATAACGAAAATCAAAGAAGAGGCAACATGGCTAAATAACATAATAAGATTTATAAACTTTTCACGAACTGTTTAATTTGACCGAAACATATGACCTGACAATCAAACAATTGTATTACCGTTCTCAAAAAGTTTATTCAAACATCTAAACAAAAATCAAAGACTCAGATTGTCCAATTAAACAGACGGCGGTTTGAGAATACTCTTCACTGACAAGATAATAAAATGCCAGAAGTTTCCAGTCAATATTCTGTCTAGTTTCTGTCCGATCTTTATCGGCAAGGTATACTGGGCTGATAGTTTCATAGCATAAAATATGCAGGGTCATGTTGTTTCCTTCATGTTTATGCAGAGTTAGTTATATGTTACCGTAGTATCTGCTTCTGTATGCAGAGTTATATGTTACTGTAGTATCTGCTTCTGTATGTAGAGAAATATGTTACTGTAGTATCTTCTTCTGTATGTAGTTATATGTTACCGTAGTATCTGCTTCTGTATGTAGAGTTATATGTTACCGTAGTATCTGCTTCTGTATGCAGAGTTATATGTTACTGTAGTATCTGCTTCTGTATGCAGAGTTATATGTTACTGTAGTATCTGCTTTTGTATGCAGAGTTATATGTTACCGTAGTATCTGCTTCTGTATGTAGAGATATATGTTACTGTAGTATCTGCTTCTGTATGTAGAGATATATGTTACTGTAGTATCTGCTTCTGTATGTAGAGAAATATGTTACTGTAGTATCTTCTTCTGTATGTAGTTATATGTTACTGTAGTATCTGCTTCTGTATGTAGAGTTATATGTTACTGTAGTATCTTCTTCTGTATGTAGTTATATGTTACTGTAGTATCTGCTTCTGTATGTAGTTATATGTTACCGTAGTATCTGCTTCTGTATGCAGAGTTATATGTTACTGTAGTATCTTCTTCTGTATGTAGTTATATGTTACTGTAGTATCTGCTTCTGTATGTAGAGATATATGTTACCGTAGTATCTGCTTCTGTATGTAGAGATATATGTTACTGTAGTCTCTGCTTGTGTATGTAGAGTTATATGTTACCGTAGTATCTGCTTTTGTATGTAGAGATATATGTTACCGTAGTATCTGCTTCTGTATGTAGAGATATATGTTACCGTAGTATCTGCTTCTGTATGCAGAGTTATATGTTACCGTAGTATCTGCTTCTGTATCTGGAGATATGTGTTACTGTAGTATCTGCTTCTGTATGTAGAGTTATATGTTACCGTAGTATCTGCTTCTGTATGTAGAGATATATGTTACCGTAGTATCTGCTTATGTATGTAGAGTTATATGTTACCGTAGTATCTGCTTCTGTATGTAGAGTTATATGTTACCGTAGTATCTGCTTCTGTATGTAGAGTTATATGTTACCGTAGTATGTGCTTCTGTATGTAGAGTTATATGTTACCGTAGTATCTGCTTCTGTATGTAGAGTTATATGTTACCGTAGTATCTGCTTCTGTATGTAGAGTTATATGTTACCGTAGTATCTGCTTCTGTATGTAGAGTTATATGTTACCGTAGTATCTGCTTCTGTATCTGGAGATATGTGTTACTGTAGTATCTGCTTCTGTATGTAGAGTTATATGTTACCGTAGTATCTGCTTCTGTATGTAGAGATATATGTTACCGTAGTATCTGCTTCTGTATGTAGAGTTATATGTTACCGTAGTATCTGCTTCTGTATGTAGAGTTATATGTTACCGTAGTATCTGCTTCTGTATGTAGAGTTATATGTTACCGTAGTATCTGCTTCTGTATGTAGAGTTATATGTTACCGTAGTATCTGCTTCTGTATGCAGAGTTAAATGTTACTGTAGTATCTTCTTCTGTATGTAGTTATATGTTACTGTAGTATCTGCTTCTGTATGTAGTTATATGTTACCGTAGTATCTGCTTCTGTATGTAGAGATATATGTTACCGTAGTATCTGCTTCTGTATGTAGAGATATATGTTACCGTAGTATCTGCTTCTGTATGCAGAGTTATATGTTACCGTAGTATCTGCTTCTGTATCTGGAGATATGTGTTACTGTAGTATCTGCTTCTGTATGTAGAGTTATATGTTACCGTAGTATCTGCTTCTGTATGTAGAGTTATATGTTACCGTAGTATCTGCTTCTGTATGTAGAGTTATATGTTACCGTAGTATCTGCTTCTGTATGCAGAGTTATATGTTACTGTAGTATCTTCTTCTGTATGTAGTTATATGTTACTGTAGTATCTGCTTCTGTATGTAGTTATATGTTACCGTAGTATCTGCTGCTGTATGTAGAGATATATGTTACCGTAGTATCTGCTTCTGTATGTAGAGATATATGTTACCGTAGTATCTGCTTCTGTATGCAGAGTTATATGTTACCGTAGTATCTGCTTCTGTATCTGGAGATATGTGTTACTGTAGTATCTGCTTCTGTATGTAGAGTTATATGTTACCGTAGTATCTGCTTCTGTATGTAGAGATATATGTTACCGTAGTATCTGCTTCTGTATGTAGAGTTATATGTTACCGTAGTATCTGCTTCTGTATGTAGAGTTATATGTTACCGTAGTATCTGCTTCTGTATGTAGAGTTATATGTTACCGTAGTATCTGCTTCTGTATGTAGAGTTATATGTTACCGTAGTATATGCTTCTGTATGTAGAGTTATATGTTACCGTAGTATCTGCTTCTGTATGTAGAGTTATATGTTACCGTAGTATCTGCTTCTGTATGTAGAGTTATATGTTACCGTAGTATCTGCTTCTGTATGTAGAGATATATGTTACCGTAGTATCTGCTTCTGTATGTAGAGTTATATGTTACCGTAGTATCTGCTTCTGTATGTAGAGTTATATGTTATCGTAGTATCTGCTTCTGTATGTAGAGTTATATGTTACCGTAGTATCTGCTTCTGTATGTAGAGATATATGTTACCGTAGTATCTGCTTCTGTATGTAGAGATATATGTTACCGTAGTATCTGCTTCTGTATGTAGAGTTATATGTTACCGTAGTATCTGCTTCTGTATGTAGAGTTATGTTACCGTAGTATCTGCTTCTGTATGTAGAGTTATATGTTACCGTAGTATCTGCTTCTGTATGTAGAGTTATATGTTACCGTAGTATCTGCTTCTGTATGTAGAGTTATATGTTACCGTAGTATCTGCTTCTGTATGTAGAGTTATATGTTACCGTAGTATCTGCTTCTGTATGTAGAGTTATATGTTACCGTAGTATCTGCTTCTGTATGTAGAGTTATATGTTACCGTAGTATCTGCTTCTGTATGTAGAGTTATATGTTACCGTAGTATCTGCTTCTGTATGTAGAGTTATATGTTACCGTAGTATCTGCTTCTGTATGTAGAGTTATATGTTACCGTAGTATCTGCTTCTGTATGTAGAGTTATATGTTACCGTAGTATCTGCTTCTGTATGTAGAGTTATATGTTACCGTAGTATCTGCTTCTGTATGTAGAGTTATATGTTACCGTAGTATCTGCTTCTGTATGTAGAGTTATATGTTACCGTAGTATCTGCTTCTGTATGTAGAGTTATATGTTACCGTAGTATCTGCTTCTGTATGTAGAGTTATATGTTACCGTAGTATCTGCTTCTGTATGTAGAGTTATATGTTACCGTAGTATCTGCTTCTGTATGTAGAGTTATATGTTACCGTAGTATCTGCTTCTGTATGTAGAGTTATATGTTACTGTAGTATCTGCTTCTGTATGTAGTTATATGTTACCGTAGTATCTGCTTCTGTATGTAGAGATATATGTTACCGTAGTATCTGCTTCTGTATGTAGAGTTATATGTTACCGTAGTATCTGCTTCTGTATGTAGAGTTATATGTTACCGTAGTATCTGCTTCTGTATGTAGAGTTATATGTTACCGTAGTATCTGCTTCTGTATGTAGAGTTATATGTTACCGTAGTATCTGCTTCTGTATGTAGAGTTATATGTTACCGTAGTATCTGCTTCTGTATGTAGAGATATATGTTACCGTAGTATCTGCTTCTGTATGTAGAGTTATATGTTACCGTAGTATCTGCTTCTGTATGCAGAGTTATATGTTACTGTAGTATCTTCTTCTGTATGTAGTTATATGTTACTGTAGTATCTGCTTCTGTATGTAGTTATATGTTACCGTAGTATCTGCTTCTGTATGTAGAGATATATGTTACCGTAGTATCTGCTTCTGTATGTAGAGATATATGTTACCGTAGTATCTGCTTCTGTATGTAGAGATATATGTTACCGTAGTATCTGCTTCTGTATGTAGAGTTATATGTTACCGTAGTATCTGCTTCTGTATGTAGAGTTATATGTTACCGTAGTATCTGCTTCTGTATGTAGAGTTATATGTTACCGTAGTATCTGCTTCTGTATGTAGAGTTATATGTTACCGTAGTATCTGCTTCTGTATGTAGAGTTATATGTTACCGTAGTATCTGCTTCTGTATGTAGAGATATATGTTACCGTAGTATCTGCTTCTGTATGTAGAGTTATATGTTACCGTAGTATCTGCTTCTGTATGTAGAGTTATATGTTACCGTAGTATCTGCTTCTGTATGTAGAGTTATATGTTACCGTAGTATCTGCTTCTGTATGTAGAGTTATATGTTACCGTAGTATCTGCTTCTGTATGTAGAGTTATATGTTACCGTAGTATCTGCTTCTGTATGTAGAGATATATGTTACCGTAGTATCTGCTTCTGTATGTAGAGTTATATGTTACCGTAGTATCTGCTTCTGTATGTAGAGTTATATGTTACCGTAGTATCTGCTTCTGTATGTAGAGATATATGTTACCGTAGTATCTGCTTCTGTATGTAGAGATATATGTTACCGTAGTATCTGCTTCTGTATGTAGAGATATATGTTACCGTAGTATCTGCTTCTGTATGCAGAGTTATATGTTACCGTAGTATCTGCTTCTGTATCTGGAGATATGTGTTACTGTGGTATCTGCTTCTGTATGTAGAGATACATGTTACACTAGTCTCTTCATGTGTATTTAGAGATATATGTCTTACTGTCGTGTCTTTATGTGTATGTTACTCCAGTCTCTGCCTGTGTATATAGATCTATACGTCTTACTTACCGTAGTGTAGAAATAAATGGTATGACAGAATCACTAACGATGAGATTTGGGAGAGAATAAAACAAGTTCCAGTAGACCAAGATTTATAGAAACAATTCCACAGATGAAAAATATAACATAAAAATTAAGACACACACACACATACGAAGGTTAGTTGCGCATCCTTTACAGGACGTTGCAGAACCAACCCTAAGAGCCCCTGGCTGTTGTGTGGTTTCTCTCGGCAATTTACGTCCATTAGTTTGTCATTGCTCTCTGGACGGTCAGCCCTCTGATACCATTGTCGAAACCAACTCAAGGCGCATGGTCCGCAGCTGAGATCGAACCCGGTACCCCGGCATTACGAAGCGTTCGCATCGACTTAGCCACAGAGCCGACCACCCACATACACACAAATCAAAACACAGACACACACTTGGGGAATTGAGGTAGAGAGTAACGTTTAAAAGATGGGGAGGACAAGGGGTTAGCTTCAGGCAATAGCGAAGGATAGAACGACTTGGCGTGAGCTGGTTAAGGGCCTATGCTCTACTGGGGGATAGAAAGAAGCAGATGGATCACTTCCAGATGCTGCATGCGATTTCACTGGCATGGGAACAGAGAAACTGTCAGGTGAGCTGTCTGCGTGAAAATGAAACTTGCATTACAACTCAGAGCCATCTTAACAGTATTATGCGTCCCTGGGCAAACCAGTGTGCTACGGCCCCAACCACACAGGAATGACCTATTTTTTTTTATTGCATGCCACTTGTCATACACAGGTTAAACTGGGGTCCCTATGGTCGTGAATCCAGATCCCAGTGCCCAACGCGCCCATGCGTTAAGACGGCACTGGTGCTGCTACTATTGCTATTACTACTACTTTTAATACTTCTACTGCTACTACTGTCGGCTCTGTGGCTAAGTCGATGCGAACGCTTCGTAATGCCAGGTTCGATCCCAGATGCGGGCCATGTGCTTCGCGTTAGTTTCGACAGTGGCATCAAGAAAGCCGACCGTCCAGTAAGCAATGGCAAACTACTGAACGTAAATTTGCCTAGAAAAATCACACAACAGTCAGGGGCTGTTGAGGTTGGTTCTGCAACGTCCTGAAAAGGATACGCAACTAACCTAACCTAACTGCTACTACTACTTGTACTTAAATTAGTAATGCAGTGGATACCTTCCCACTGTAGAGTTCCCGGAAACGAAAGAGCTGATAAACTAGCTAAGAAAGGTACAACTGAAGAACAACTCGACATACCAGTCTCTTATCAACAGAAGAAGAGAATGATCAAATCAATCAGAATGCCACCGAAACTGGCACAAGACGATTACCATATTATGGACAGACCAGAGCAAGTCATTATCCGTCGCCTTAGAACAGGGCACAATTAACTTCGCTGCCACATGTACAAACAATTTAAGATTGGCCAATCAGCCATGTGTACCTGTGGACTGGCACCTGAGACAACAGATCACATCCTCCAAGACTGTTCCAGATTCACCGCTTCCAGACAAAACTTCTGACCAAAAGAGACACTTGTGGGAGTGAAACTTTACGGGCCGCTTAGGGAATTACAAAAGACAGTGAAATTCATACTAGAGACAGCATTGCAGATGTAGATAATTTATTTCATGCGAACGAAAAAAAAGAAGAAGAACTACTTGTACTGCTACTCTACTGCTGCTACTACCACTATTGCTGTTACTGCTACTCCTTTTAACACTTCTACTGCTACTATTACTAATTTTACTACTACTGCTGTCGCTACAGTACTGCTTTTGCTACTACTACTGTTGCTGCTACTACTATATTACTACATAGGCAATATGAGTTATTGCTTTCCACTTAAGATTTATTTTTATATCAGCAGGCACTACTATGTTCATCCCATCTCCACCCTCTTCCAGCAGGTGAGGTCCAGGTGAAGCATAATTTGCGGAAAAATACATAAACATGGGGTCCATGTGTTGTCTGTAGTTCCGGCAACAATTGTTGTCATCATGTCTTATCAGTGATAAACAACGGAAGTGTCGAAGACAATATTCAGCTGTGTAAACATCAACAGACACATCTAAACATGTCAGCAAACATGACAGTGCTACCGTCACGGACAGCCGAAATGACACCTGCCCTATTTCTCAGCTGGGAACTAACTTACCTCATCAGTCGTATGTGTTTTTATGTAGTCTATCCTTGCTTCGGCCTGATAGGGATATTGGGGAATGTCACCAACATTGTCATTCTGACCCGACAGGGATTCCGAAAATGTTCCAATATACTTCTCTGGTCTTTGGCTGTCTCCGATTGTCTGTTTTTGATTGGCATCAACAACGTTCCAGGTCATATATACACAGAATATAAGGGATTCAGATTCTCCGAAACTCTTAATTTCGCATGTTTCGTATTGTACATACTTTTCATATGTGTTAGCGACATAGGATTATTCGCATCTGTGATCATTCCTGTTCTAATAACAGGTGAACGTATATTAGCCATATTTGTTCCGTTCCAAGCGAATTTGATCTTAACTCCACGAAGAATGGTCATTGTTTTGTCTTGTCTCTACCTAGTAGATGGGATATTGTTTACATACAATGTGATACTAAGCGACCAACTAAAGAATTTTCTCGTAAATGGTGTTACTGTCGGCGTTATTGTCGACAGTGATATGCGGATAATCCACGACAGAAGCGGAGTGAAGCGGCTGATCGACCATATTTCGAATTACGTAACAGGTGTCATACCAATCAGTCTAGTCACCGTGGGATGTGTTGTTATTGGACTCAGGATTGTACAAATCACCAACAGGCGTCGAAAGCTTACCTCTAAACTGGCCAAGGCCAGCACTAAACTCGGCATCACCAAAACAACAAAGACATTACTGAAGATTTGTCTCCTGTATACTGTATGTTATGGTTCTTCCTTTATTGGTGTTTATGTTAGTCAGAGTAAACTACTGGAGCAACAGTTACCTACACGGATGATAATTTTTCCCTTTCAGCAGATTGTACTTTGTCTAAACTGCGTTGGAAATTTTCTGATTTACTTGGATTCTCGAAACGGATTCAGGAAGTTAATAATCGTCTGCAGGAAAATAAAAACATCGAGATAGAACTGACAGACAAATGACTGTGGTGTTATATCATGAGATGAGTATTCTTTTTTTTTTTTTTAACAAGTGCATATTTTACCTTCGATGTGATCAGAAAATTATGCCTGTATGGCTGAAATACATATTATTAAATATGAAAAGCTGAAATACATATTATTAAATATGAAAAGCTAAAATACATTGTGTGGCATACAAATTGCTGAAATACATTTTGTGGCATACAAATTGCTGAAATACATATTGAGACATGCAAATTGCTGAAATACATATTGAGACATACAAATTGCTGAAATACATATTGAGACATACAAATTGCTGAAATACATATTGAGACATACAAATTGCTGAAATACATATTGAGACATACAAATTGCTGAAATACATATTGAGACATACAAATTGATGAAATACATATTGAGACATACAAATTGCTGAAACACATATGGAGACATCCAAATTGCTGTCATTAAAGTATGTCATTGTGTCACTGTAATTATTGACAGACGAAAAACTGAAGTAGGAATTGTTGACACAAGAATTATATACATGGCAACAGCACAGTGGCTTATTATTTCATCATCTTCGTCTTCTCCCTTCTCTTCTTCTTTCCTCTACTCCTGAATACCTCACCTCGTCAGGGCAGTAAGAGATCTCTGGAACTTGCCCTTCTGTATATACCACTTTTTGGTGTCACGGATATTTCGGCGATCCATATTTTGCGTGGTCGACCTCTGGGTCTGTTTAGCATAGCTCTCTGTGGAGCACTGTTTGTTGACAATCTTGTTGAAGCGCGAAATAGGAATAAACTCACAGGGAGCAAGTACAGCAGGGATCTACCAGTCATCAGTAGAAATTATCCTCGTCGACAAGTGTTTCGGCCCACGATTCCTAGACACTTTCGGAGGTGGGCCCACCTGAGTTCATGAAGCTCAGGGCTGGTACCCTGCTGCACGAAATTACCGGATGGTGTTTTTCTTTCGGATAGGAACAAGACGACTTGGTGATTTGCAGAAGGTACTGTGAGATAAGAAGTAGTCGCGGCCGCCTAATTAGAACAGTCAGCGTACCTGGACGACCGAGCGACAAGCTTACGATTGGTTTACCGGACACATGTTGGACTTTTGTTAGCAGGTGGCAGAGGATCACTGGCAGACAATTCGGACGCGATGGACTTTCAAGGGATGAAAAACTCTTTTCCGCTAGACACCCGGACCAGCTCACCGAGGCCCGTCCCCTACGTTGTTCCGTTGCGTCCAAAGCCAACTCGAGGCCCTTTCGGCTGCCTCGCCCAGTATTTTAAGTGTTCGTTTCCGTTCATTACCGCGCAATCCTAGTTCTTTAACCACATTGTACAGTGAAGTGGAAACGAGGCCTCTCGCTCCCACTTCGACGGCAAAGACCCGTACCGTGTACGCCTCGTTTCTCCTCAGACCGGCTGCTAAATCACTGTATTTCTCGAGCTTATACATGTGATTCTCTTCCATACGCGACTCGTACGGGACAGTCAGCTCAATCAGGATGAGCTGCCGTTTTTGCGCAGAATTGAGAACTATGTCAGGTCGCAGGCCGGTCTTCCGCAATAACTCGGGGTACCTTTCATGGCCCGGCAGATCAACCGCCAGTAACCAGTCCCTCGCAGAGTCTAGCACAGATGGAGCGAATGCGTTTCGGTTGACCTTACCTTTTGGAACCTGCCCAGCCTTGAGGAAACGAATGGGGACGATGGTAGAACTGGCTCTGGCGTTAGCCATCATTCTAGCCTGGTCAACAACGGCTGCTAACTCTTTTAGCACCTTGTTGTGTCGCCAGGTATATCGACCTTGACCTAGGGCTTTCCTGCACGCGGACAGGACGTGTTCTAGCGTGTGCTTCGCTTTACACAACGGGCAAGTCGGATCGTTAGTCGCAGACCATTTAACCATGTTAACACCGGACGGTAATACATCGTACGCCGAACGAACGATAAAGCTCAGTCGCAGCGGGGTCATCCGCCAGATCTCACCCCATGTGAGTATTCTTGGCAATGCGCTCTCCAGGCTGACCCAATGGCCCTGCTGCGACTGCTGGGCTGCTTTCTGAACCCGAACCTCGTTTTCGTTGTCCCTCACCATTTGTATTACCATGTCTCGGCGCTCTTTAGCTGAGGCTTTTGACCACCAATTGACCTTTCCGTGCCCTAGGCCTCGACGGTCGGTTTGAGTGTATCCCATTATCTCCTTCAATTTTAGTGCATTCTAGGCAGATTCTATCGCATCGAGGACTCTCCACTTCTGGCCAGTCTTTAGAGCGGGCTGGACAGCGATGACATTTGGGTCTGAAGACTCGCGCAATAGCATGGCGAGTCTTACTTTGCCAACTTTAAACTCTTCGGTTATCGATTTGAACGGGTGTACCAGCTTAGCCTGCTTGCAATACAGAGCCACGTCGGTCAGACAAGGCGGTGCACCAATCCACTTTCTTAAGGCTGTGTTGATTTTCCTCTCCATGGTTTCCACTGCAGTCATCGTCACCTCGTAGACTAACAGTGGCCAGAGCAGCTTCGGAATCAACATGAATTGGAGACACCATACCTTGAATTTCCCGACCAGCCTGCATCGCTCGATCGCGAGCAGGCCTGTAGCCAGTGACTCGTGTATTCGCCGGACCTCCGCTCTATCAGATAACTTCGAATCGTAAACGCGACCAAGGCTCTTCACCGGTTCCTCCAGAACCGTGGGGATCTTGTTCCTTGCCACTGTAAAACTGGTTGCCGACACCTTGCCCTTATGGATTGACAGACTCCTCGACTTCTGCGGTTTGAACTGCATACCGCTCCATTGGACCACCTCGTCCAATCTTTTCAGGATCGTGCGGGCAGACTCCTCGCTGCCCGTTATAATAGTCGTGTCATCCATAAATGCGCGTAGTGGCGGCATCCAGTGATCCCCTATTTTAAGGCCCTGTCCGTAGCCGGCCGCCCCGACTAACATGATCTGCATGGCCATGACAAACAGTACTGGTGAGATCGTACACCCCATAGCTATCCCAATCTGCAACTCAGTCCATCTCGTGGTAAACGTCGAGGTAGAGACGCGCAAAGCGAACTTAGAGAAATATTGCTCGATCATATCATTGATCTGTGCCGGTACGTAGAACATGCGAAGGGCTCGCCACAGTAGCCTATGGGGGACTGCCCCGTAGGCGTTGGCTAAGTCCAACCAAATCACGTGCAATTGAGTTCTCTCAAAAAAGTATTAATCGGCTATCTATATCAACGACAGACCTGAACGTGCCATATTTCTTTACACACATCAATGATACACGAATAAAGTCATTTTGCAAAAAGGATACGAGTTCCCAGGTGCGTTTGTCGATCTCTGGACAAATATAACGGGACATCATTCCTCGGAATGAAGGTAAAACTCTCCAGTTGGGCTACAGCTGCATTATGAGTCAATTTAACGTGGTGTCCAGCTAGAGATCCATAACAGCGTCCGTCTAGGCGCTGCAGCAGGGAAATATGACTTCACTAAGCTAATTAAATTACAAATTACCCATGCTCTCTTGAAATTCCCGGGTGAAAAGGTGACTTTTAAAAATAAAATATGATGTAAGTTTACAGTAAAGGCATTAGAACGTCTGCCGACTACAGGCTCTGGGTCTCAAATGACGATACAAATTCAACTTTCCCTAGCTAGAAGCGGAAAGCATTCCTTCCGCGCAAGAAAGCGGTAGTTCGGCTCTGGGAAAAAAGGTCTCGCCACTCATAAAATCACTTACCTGTGAGTTAATTCGTAACTCGCTCTCAAAAGATTTAGGATTCAACAAGGTTCTTTAACCTAAATCCTAGTCCATATTCCCCCCCCCCCCCCCCCCGAATAGGACTTAATACTTATGGAGGAATAGTCGATATTTGAAAACAGGTCATTTGCATGAAGGTTCACAGCATGTGGACGAAATTAGCAGTTAAGTACCTGACCCAGCCCTCCCCCACCACATCTCTTGTTGTTCCCACGTTATGTATTGTCTAGGAAATGTGTCAGATGGTCAGAAAAAGCCTGCTGAAAAGCGTATGGCTCTGTTTAAATTTGCATGGGGGTGGGGGAAAGTGTCTGAGGCACTCTTTCACTACTTTTTTCCTACATGCTGAGGAGGTCGTGATTTAGCGTGACACCCTCCCCCTAACCCATTTTCTTTAAATTTAGGAAGGAAACAGCGCCCCCCTCCCCCTCTCCGCACACCCAAAAATATATTTTGAAAGCAAAATATGAAATGCAAAGACATAGGTGGGCATCCTATACATTCTTCATGTTTTCTTGGTAGCGGTTTGTCTGAGAAGAGACACTTGTTAGTTGTTCTATAATACTGGTATCATTCCGTTCACTGTAGGTTTGTTGGGGAGAGGGGCTGAATCTAATTCAAAACTATGATGGAGGGCACTGTTCAAGGCAGGTGAGCAAGACATCGATACAACTGGGTAGATAGCGTCAAGAAATGGATAATTAATATTGGGCACAGGAAAAATATGAAACATAAACAGAAATGGTGAAGCCTATCTATTAAACCTTATAGGAACGACATCCACTAATTGAAACTTTTCAGCGCAGCCCGGCATGGTGCGTAATGAAATAGTCACCGTTTCCTAAGGGTTAAGGGTGACTTCCGGTTATGGCGGCTGTCGTGTTATTGTTATGTAACTAGAAGAAATTCTTCAAGAATATCTAATTTTCTCACCCTTACAGTACATACATCGCCACGGCCTGTATTTTATAGTTAATTAAGCACCTGACATGGCAGCACCACCCCTACACACAGAAGGTTCGTTTTGTTAAAATAACGTTTTATACATCTTTTTTTCTATCTTCCCCTGCTTCTTCTGAGTCTTATTATAATTAAGTTATTAATATTATTTCTTCTTGAAGTTCTTCTTCTCTTCCACCTTGTACGGTAAATGTACCTCGTCGAAGTGTCGGGGGGAGATGTAATGTTCGTTGATGGGCTCTGTCAAGAGCACTATTAAGACTGATGCTCATTTCTGTAAGGCTGTTCTTAATGCCATCCTGAGTCTTATTTACCTTCCCTTATTATTATTTTTTCGGCTGTCGGTTGATGAGATAAGGTTCTGTTTCTTGCTTTTGTGGTGGCCTCGGCCATAGATCATCGTGCTACTCATTAGATGGGGACGGAGCGCTTATGGGGGTGTCCAAAGTGCTGTGATGTCGATTCTTAATTCAACATTCTTGCTAGAACTTTTTCTGTTGTCTAAGAATCATACAAATGTGTTTGACTGTCGTTCTGAGAGAGCATGGTCTACAATAGAATCTTATGCCTAAACTTACATGATGTAGTTATACTGATAATCATAGTAATATAAGTACATCAATTTACTTTCTGTGTGTGTGTCCAACTTTGTGGCGTAAGTTATAGACTCTGTGATATGTGTCTAGTTAACATTGATGCTTGAAAAAACTGGGAAAGGAAAATGAGTGGAGAAGAGTGACAGAGCAACAGTGAGACTTTGGCCGGGTTCTAATCACATTGGGTGCGAGAGTGCAGGTGCTAGCCAGAGGGTGCTGCCAAACCAGTTCAGCAACTAATTCATGACAATTCCCACCCAGGTGATGCGAATATCTATACAGATGGATCTGTGTTAAGAGGCAGAGAAAGTGCACAGAAAGGGGGGGGGGAAATGGGGGGCTGTTTATTGTAAAAACTACAGGACGGTGCTTAGTGCAACAAAGCCTGGCATATCTGACATGTGATATTAATACATGTGTTTTTGGAAATAATCACAGCTGCCTTCCACTGGCTTGAGAACTAGCATGCCGTAATTGTAACTGACTCACAGAGCATGTTGAGAAAGTGGAGACAGGCATGCTCTGTGCAGAGTGGCAAGCATCACTTCAGACATTTCAGATAGTCGCTGTCTTTTTCTTTTGGATATTTTCTCCAGGTGATGCAGGAGTGTTAGGAAATGAACATGCAGACAGGCTGTTTGGTGCAGCACTATTGTGTGGTAAATTAATAACAAGTTAAATGTGGTCAAGGCCCTCTCGGAGCAGATACAAAAAATGCAGAGGCATGAATAGATCACGAGTGGCTGGAGAGTGTGGTACAGCTACGAGTAAGCAGGGGATCTGTGCGATGCTGTGCACTCAGTGAAGAGGTAAACAATCTATACATTACCCTTATCTTCGGAATTGGAATGCTTTGCTGGCTGCTAAAGATGAGGACGAGCAAACTAATGAGAATGACCTGAATGCTGTGATTTCATTTCTAGACTCAGCTGAAATCGGTTCAACTGATATGGAGATACCACATTTATAGCATCATTACATCTTATATGGTGATTTCTCGTTATTCAAATAATTGGGGTTTTCCTCTGTCCTAACCAGTTGCCCTTGTAGAAGCAAACAGCCGTCCCCTTGGAGTCCAGTTAGTCAACTCCAGGAAAACCAACAAGATATCAGAGGCTACAGACCTTGTTGAACTGGCTCAAGCAATACAGAAGGTTGTGGCATTTTTCTCTTTAAACTAATATTGTCACTTGTGTACATGTTTAGTTTCATTAATTATTTCATTTTATATTTTAATCTTTCCTGGCACAATGTTTAGATCATCGTCTATTAACCCTTTCGCCCTGGAACCTAGAAAAAAAACACAATTTTCAGATATTCTCGAAGTGAGAAAAATCGGTGAGTGTATCATTCAAAGTAAAGGGAAGTAATCAGTAAAAAATAACTGCAGCATAGAATAAACTGGCCTACATCATCATCTTGTGGAAGGTCCTTTGCAGAACATCGCTCGGATCACATTCTGCCTGAAAGACACTTAGTCTCTCGCCAGTTTTCCCGCCTCATGCACTTTCACACTCAAAGAGTCACTTATATTCTCTGCCCATCTTCGTGTCGGTCGGCCCCTGCCCCACCTTCCTGGCACCATGCCTTCTGCTATAATGTTTTCCAATCCGTCGTGGCGCTTGATATGACCAAAATATTTTAGCTTTCGAGAAAGGATGCTATTTATTAGCCAATCTTCCTTGATGTTCAGATCTTTCAAGATGTCAATATTTCTTGTCTTCTTTGTCCAAGATATTTCTGTAGCATTTCAGCTCAAAAGCCCCTATTCTCTTTCTTAAGGACTGAGAGATAGTCCACGACTCACATCCGTATGTAGCCGCAGGGAAGATGCATGCTCTCAAAATTATAATTTTGATCTGGCTTACATCTCCTGTAAACTAATTATGACTTGACACTTGACCTGCCACTCTGTAACACATGGTCGCACGGTAACCACAGTTGCCAGTAGAAACAGTCTGATATAGAAATGTCTATAAATAAAGCAGTTGGGACACTTCGCTCCCAAGCTGTTTTTCTTATATATTTGCTCCTTTCCATTGTGCTGAAATTGTGCGCAGATGCAGATACAATGATAAACTCACAGGTAATAGTAACATTAGTCTAGCTCACTTCTGATTGGTTGATCTTCAGCCTAGCTAACTTCTGATTGGTCGACCTTAAGCCACGCGACCCTGGTACACTTTCACGGGGGTGTTCCGCAATGCTGTTGACATCACGTGTTATGTATTTCAGCATTCCAGAGCCTTAAACACTCCAAAAACATTGACAAACTGGATCTAACACACAACCCCTTTAGAGAGTGATGAAACCTATGTCACAGGCATTCTCTTTCTCTGAATGAAAACAAAGTTGCAAGTCAACACAGATAGCCAACAACAGAGCGGCACACCCTTAACCCCCAGCAGGTTAGACCAGTCCAAGAAAGTTATCAGTGGAACGTGACCTACTTTCTGTGGGGAGACTAACGTTTGTTTGACCAACTCACAACCCACTTCCGGCCCAATATAGAGAACTAGGCATGCAGAATGTTTAGCTTCCAAGTTATCCTTGTTTCTGTTTACACAGATTGTTTTGCTGCCTATGCTGATGCGTTAAGTGCTTGGTGCAGCACTGTGAGCTATGTTTTTAATGTGGAATGCCTTTATCATTTATGAGTTGAGTCTTGGTTTTCAATATGGCGTAAGCCTGTTTATGTGTGGGCTGGCGAAAAACTGTATTTAATAATAATACGTA
The DNA here is from genome assembly GCA_905116865.2 of Candidula unifasciata. Lineage (NCBI taxonomy): Eukaryota > Metazoa > Mollusca > Gastropoda > Stylommatophora > Geomitridae > Candidula > Candidula unifasciata. Next base: position 403,797 of record CAJHNH020003057.1, read on the forward strand.
TTGATATTATTAAATACAGTTTTTGTCAGCCCACACATAAACATTCATGTCCTGGCTGATAAGATTTTTCAAGTTTATCGTCCACTTTTACACAATATGATGAGTTTTATGAAGTTTATCTCCAACTCGTACACAATTTTATGGGTTTACTAAAGTTTATCCTCCAGTCATGACTAGGGTGATGAGTTTACTAAAGTTTATCTTTCCACTTATGTTCAGGCTGATGAGTTTACTAAAGTTTATCTTTCCACTTATGTTCAGCCTGATGAGTTTACTAAAGTTTATCTTACCACTTATGTTCAGCCTGATGAGTTTACTAAAGTTTATCTTTCCACTTATGTTCAGGCTGATGAGTTTACTAAAGTTTATCTTTCATTCATGCCTATGGTGCTGAGTTTACTAAAGTTTATCCTCCACTCATGTCTAGAGTGATGAGTTTACTAAAGTTTATCTTTCCACATGTCCAGGCTGATGAGTTTACTAAAGCGAATGTAGGCAGCAAGCTGACTGTGATAGCTGAACAGATGCAGTTTCTCCAGAACCAGGCACGAAAGGTGAGTAGTTGTTGTTGGAAGGTGAGTATTTGTTGTTGGAAGGTGAGTAGTTGTTGTTAGAAGGTGTTTTGTTGACATTAGACACAAACATGTAGAACTTTGTAGTTTGTACATCAGCTAACTTTTCCGTTATTGCTTCTTTTTTCTTTCTCTCTTTTTCTTTCTTTTGTTCTCTTTCTCTATTCTTCTTCTTTTTCTTGCCTGTCAGCTTTATTTTTTCTTCTTCTCTCCTTTTGTCTTTTACAGTTTCTTTTCCTTAGTAATCTACAATTTGTTTTTGTTTTAAATAACTATTGCTTGTTACATAGAGCCAGCATTAGCAAATGACTTTGGATCATAGTAAACAAACCATGCATAAAAATCAGCTGTTAGAGATGTCATTCAACAGATAATGAAAATTCTCTGGACAGCAAAAAAGTAAACATGTTTAAAGTCTCACATACAGCTCTTTACAAACAATATAAATAAATGACTATTTCAATGGTTTGAAATGAATTCTGTCCGTATTTCATAGTTGTGGATTTCAAGCTGTACGATAGACGTGGCCAGTAAGACACCTTTTTTGGGGGATGCCTAGTTGACCATGTTCTTAGTGTACTTGTATTCATGGCGAGGTGCACACGCCATTGGAGGTGACAGGTTCAAGTCCTGACACGGCTACTATATATTTCGATTTTTTTTGTTGTCTAGTGTGTTCTTCTATCTTTCTACTTCTTTCTATGAGCGCCGATCAATACATTTTTTGTTACTTGATTAATTTACAAACAAAAGAAACATGTTGATTCTCAACAATCATTTACTAATAAATTCACATTATTAGGATAAGTATTTTTTTTTTAATGAATGTTTTAAAATGTTATTTCTATAACTCAAGATTCTGGAAGATGCCCGACGAGATGCAGCCATGCACCACGCTGCATGTAATCTTGTGAAAAAAGCTGGAACAATTTACTACTTGTACCAACGGGAGTCTGGCCAGAACTATCTAAGCCTTCTCTCACCTCATGTAAGTTCTCAGTCTCTCCTCATTTCTCGTTCTGTCTGCACATCTCATTAAAGACATCACAAGATGGAAAAACTGCTTTTTTTGTTTTATTTAGGGTTACTTTGGACGTTCTGCCTCAGTGTCCAACACAGTTTCATGTAGTTAATTATGTTCTGGTTGAAATAAAACAATGACGGGTGGCTCCTGCATGGTTTTCTTGTTCCTTTGCTCCAGTTGGTACACCCAGGGTATGTAGTCTGTTCAGTGAAGAGTCATTTTCCACAAAATGGAAAGCCTTACAGTGTTTACTGTCTCTTGTGGCATGGATGATGTCTTCCCTGTCCACTTATGGCCCATTGTTGATCCACGCACTGCCAACCAAGACATCCACTGTTTCATTGCCTCACACACCAGCATGCACTGGGACATAAATAATGGGCATTTTGTAAATCGCTACATGCTGTATCAGAGTTATTGTCTTGGGCGGTGAAGATGATTTTTCATTAAACATTAAATGAACAATCAACAATAATTGTTTTTTCAGTGTCAGTTATGACTGAGCGACCATATAACAGTAGTTTCCTTGCTGGTTGTGATCTCACTAGAAAGTGTAAACGTCCAGTATTTTTTTTTTTTTTGCTGTTTGAAGTTTGAACAACAGATCAACATCATGGCACCCAGGAAGTAACCCCCAGGAAGTAACCCAAAAGTGCTCCGTTCTTCTTCTAACTCAAGCCTGAGTCCGAACAAGCTCAGCACAGTGCACAGGCTCTGTAGCACCTAGAGGATCCTATAATACTTTGGGTAAATTTTTCACTTCAAATTTTTCCCGGGCAGTGCCATTAGGCTATTCTTTTTTATTTCTAACTGCCAAGGGATTTTTCATGTGCGCAACAATGCACACTGGCGTCAGATCTCACTACCCAAATAGCAGGGGCAATTACTAGAAATCTAGGGACTGTGATAAACATTCTTTGTCTTTTTCGTTGCCACAGAAGCGGAGCAACTATGAGGTGACCCGTTTGCTATGAAGATGGAACTAAGATTACCAGATTACTAGAAATCCAAGTCCACGTGAAAAAAACCAAGCTCTTACTGGAGTGCTAAAGGTTCTTTTGCTGAATGGTAAGCACTTGATAGTAGTGTTGAAACCAACCTGCTACCAGATCCCTCACAGCTGGAATCGAACCAGGCACCTCAGAATTATAGGATGTGTTCGAGCCACAGAAACTGACCATTGCAGTAGATGTAATCCTATTTCAAAGCTCAACTACCTAAATATCTGCATATCAGACTTCTTCTTCACATTGACCAGCTGTAAACCCTGAAGGAAAGTTCTGGTTCTCTGTCAACATCTGGACTTTAGTCTGGTTCCAGAACCTCAGTGTTGTGGGCATCCATTTTACAAGTTTGGCTTATTTGTTTGAAGACTGTTGGTTCCATGCCTGTCTGGCAGATGCACTCCAAATTCAAAGGAGGCCTCTATTCAGTCAATGCTTGCAACCTGCGTGTAAGGTGACTGACAGTGGTTGAATTTATCCATCCCCCACATGATGTCACCCAGGTAACCATTAGGTTTCAGTCAGCTAATCATATTTGTTGTTTTTCCCCCGCCTCCAAACAGGAGTGGGGCGTGTCCTGCCCCCATGAGTTTCTCGGAGGCTATCGCTTGGAGTACGACCAGTCCTGGACACCCATCCCAGATCTGGCCAAGAAGGATCAAGCAAATGCTCTCATAGACAAGATATTCAACTCCAAGCACATCCTCGCAGCAGCCGACCCTTCCGTGCAGATGAAGCACATCCTCAGAGCAGCCGACCAACCCGTGCCCGCCAGTGGCTCACAGATCATTGATGTCACTGAACCCTGTGGTCTCTTCCAGGAAAGTTGATGCTGAAAGTGGTAGCTTTGTGTCTATATTCTTGATTCTTGTAAAAAAATTTTCTTCATTATCTTGTAAATCAGAAACTTCTGTGATCTTGTCATGAAAATTGGGGGTGAATTTTTTTTTTTTTGGGATACACCCTTAAATGGGTGGTTGGTATGTTGTATTATGGTTTACAGCTAGGGTGTACCGTCTGTGAATTTTAGCCTAAAACATCTGATTTCAGAAAACTTCCTAATTAGTCGCCTTGTAAAACATACTTTTGGGGGAAGCAGTGGGTCTTATTTTAACCCCCCCCCCCCACACCCCCACCCCCAATGGGGCCCTGGAAGCCACACAGGAGGCTTTTCTTCAGTTTCTTGTAAATCAGAGACCTATCATATTATGTCATCTTAAGAACACCATTGTCAATTTGCACTGTTGCTGTCAAGGGTCATGGGAAGGAACAGTTTGCGATCCATTGCTTCATGAGTAGATTCTCACCAATAGGAAGATATCATATCCAGTGAGACAAAGAGTTGAAGTGTTATGTAGAACCTATATTGTTATATGCATGTGAGACATGGACAGTGAGCGGAAAAGTGAAATAATATTTACTGGCGGCTGATGTGTGGTTTTTCTGTGAAGATTTCAGAGAATATCGTTGGAGGATAGAGAAACAAATAAAGCAGTCCTCGTTGATACGGATGAAAGTCATAAACTTATTTGAACATTTATTAGTTACTAAATACCTGCAACTATTCCCAGGTCGACCCAGCCGGGTGCAGTCCCGGGAAGTAAAGGCGGGTGGCGTGATGCTGACCACATCACCCATCCTGTGCCGATTGGTCTATACAAATATAGGTCTAGCCCTATATGGCCTAAACGCCTAAAGGCGTGGAAAAAGGGTCCTTTACTTACTTTTTACTTACCTGCAACTATTGTTGATGTGATTATGATGCTCATGTTATCAGACGTGGGTACAGCTCGTGTTATCAGACGTGGGTACAGCTCATGTTATCAGACGTGGGTACATTTTTGGGGTATCGCATAATAAAGTTATTGCTTTTTTATTATGTGTTTATGTTTTTATCTTTCTTGTTGTGGCTTTTTTTCCCCCCCTTAAATGTTGCTTTCATTATAGACTAGGAGTATATTGCACTAGGTTTGATTTCACATGGCTCATTCTCTGTCTACAAACAGTCTGTTTATCCACTGAGAGTGTCACACAAAGCTCTGCAGCTCTGGTAACTGTCCGCAGAGATCTCAGAAATATCTGCAGTCACAAACTGATATTCATTACTGATTTAAGAATCAACATCATAGCCCACCAGGCACACCCGTGGATGCTCCGTCTCCCGCAGCAAATGTTTTAAGGTATAGATGCTAACTGTTCCCGTAGCACACTGATTATACACACGTCGTTCTCTTCCTCTCATCCGTCACTCCTTGCTGAATCCAGACCTAATTCCTGGTTCACACATTCTTGAAATGTTTTTTTAAATTTTACCTCATGTTTTCTATCTTCATTCATTCATAAATGGTGTTCAAAATATCTCCTCTGTCCAGTAAAAGTGCTTCTGTAGCTATCACTTCTCTTGCTACAAAACTCACCTCTTTAATTCCCTGAGACTCCTTGATACCCAGACAGTGAAACATGTGAATTCCTGTAATGTTGACGCACCGTGCCTCATTTGTCCATTTTGAACCTCCCACAGTACTGACTGACACCATAATGATTCATCTGCTGAGTGTATTTTTCTGCTGATATTCCTAATGTTTCACCCTTATCTGATAAGGTTAGGCATCTGATCCACAACCCTGAAATCAGAGGATGTATGCCGTCCTTTTTAAGAATGAAGGAGATTCAACTCAACCAGGACATCTACCAAGCGATAAACACCTGGTGACACAAGGTGCCACAATGCAGATGAGGATCACCCGGGGAGAGGTCATTTATCATTGCCCCATTGTGTGTATAGTGCTGTACCTATATTGTGTGCAGACCTGTTGACACTCTGTGAGGGATGTGGTCAAAGTCATGCCGCCCACTTTTACTTTCCAGGGCTCTGCCTGTAGCTTCTCCCTCCCCCCCTCCTGCAAACAAGGCAGACAGTTCTGATCATGCACAAATATTTGGACATCAACTTGGAGTATTCTCTCGTTCGCACGCAATACCTCTCAGTCCTCTTTCCTCACATTCAGAGTACACGCCATGTTTGTTCCGGCCGTTCTAAGCATGTTGGTTTGACTTCTTGAGCAATTGAAACTGGTTGGATGCCCCTTCGGATCAGATCGTCGACAGGCTGTCAGCTTACCTTTTCTCAGAACAGAAATGCTCACGTCGCCAAATACACTGTTACATTCACACTGAATTTCAGATACACCCTTTCTCTCCGACTGGCAAACACTGTCTGATTAGACCTTTTCTAATCCTTTAATCTTCACGAGCTCGTCTACCCTGCTTGAGTACCTCGTGTTTCTACAAGTGTTTGGGTTATCCCGTTTTTTCTGTCGTATCTCGAGGTTCCCTCCTCACATTCTTCCCCAGGGAATCCCCGTGTTAAAATATCAACATTACAGGTTGCTCTCCGACTGGGCTCATGGACCTCAGAACCATGTAGTTTGGCCCCAGGACTGCCACAGGGATCAGCCATCTTGCCTGTGTTCTTTAACGTGTATACGAGCAAGATTGCAAGCCTAGAAGCACCAGGAGTTGGAAGGATACTGACTTTTTGCAGATGATATATATGCATATAGGCAAGGGGAAGAGAGGGAACACACAGCCCAGGTCAGGGTGCCACCTGAACAGCCGGACTTGTGTGGGGTCATGGTCACATTGAGCCGGGAATGCAGGGACTGGCCAGCGGATACCAGAGAGGGGGAGATTCAGCAATAAATTCAAGATAATTCTCGCTCGGAGGATTTCACTGTTTACCTAGACGGGCAGGGGAAAGGCTTGGGGTTTCTTAGCAAAGGTTTGTGGTCGACGTTTGGTGCGGGAGAGCCAAGCGTATGATACCGCAGAATCCAGCTTGAGAATAGAAGTGGAGGCGGTCACTGCAGCTTTCCGCTGGTTGGAGAACGCGACGCACGCACACACATCGTGATTGTGCCGTACTCAGAGAGCATGCTAGGGCAGATCAGAACAGAACATGCTTCATACAGAGTGGCATACTTCTCTGCGGGGGACACGGGTGAGGAGTATTGTCTGGATTTTTTCACTGGGAGCCGCCGGTGTGTTAGGAAATGAACAGGCGGACGGGCTGGCTGGCTCTGCACAACGGTAGAATACTGATGCATGATAAGGCAGTCGTGGTTAGGGTCGTTTGGGAGAGCGTGTACAATTCGGAGGAGCAGATGGATCACCAGTCTGGTTAGACTGATGCAGCGGGGAGTGAAGAGAGGTTCTGGCAGATGCTCGAGGCTCAGAGGAAAGGCAAGAAGGACGTTTAATCAGAATGCTACTGGCACCATTAGTTTTGGAACTCTTCACTGACTGCTGAGGATGGAGACGGTGCGCTTATAGGAATGCCGCGAGTGCTGTGATATCGGTTCTTGAATCAACTCAACTCTGGTGTCAACAACATTTACATCGTTAATTCATATATTACTGATTACCTAATGGGGGTTGTTAGACTAAAAAAATAAAGTTGGAGACATACTCAGGAAGAGATCGGAGCACTTATGGTCATGTCCAATGTGCGATGAAGATGATCTTTAAATGAACATTGGACAATGAACGAACTATGATTACTGATTTAAGAATCAAGACCAAGGCGTTCTGGTATGTCAGTAATTCGATAGTTACAGTGTGTATTTCAGCAATTCGTATTGTAATAATATGTACTTCAGAAATTCGTGGTCACTATATGTATTTCAGGTTTCGTATTTAATTACACGTATTTCAGCCATACATGCCTAATTATCTGACCACAGGGGAGGTGATATATATACACCTGTGAAATAAATCACCATCCATTTCACGACACGACACCCCAGTCATTGTCTGTCAGTTCTGACTTGAAGTTTCTATTCTCTAACTGACGATGATTAACTTCCTGAATCCGTGGTGAGCATCCAAATAAATGAGAACATTTCCAACGCAGTTTAGGCAAAGTACCATACTGTGAAAGCGCTGAATTATCAACTGTACAGGCACTTGTTGGTTTAGTGCACTACTCTGTGCAAGGAAAAAAGCAATAAATGTAGAACCATAACATAAAATATACAGCAGACAGATCTTCAGTAAAGTTTTTGTTGTTTTTGTGATGCCATGATTGGTGCTGACTGTGACTTGACTGGAGGTCAGCTGCTGGCGTCTTTTGGTGATTTGTACAATCCTGAGTCCTATAACAACACAGCCCGCGGTGACCAGACCGATTGGCATGACACCTGTCAGGTAATTCCTTATCTGTTCAAACACCTGCTTCAGTCCGCTTCTCTCGTAGATTTCATGCATATGACTGTCGAAAACAATGCCCACAACGACTCCATCTATGATAACAGTCTTTAGTTCGAGACCTAGTATTACACTAAATAGATTATCCATTACACCTGAAACATAGAGACAAGACAGGACAATGACCGTTCTCCGGGGAGTTAAGATCGAATACGCTTGGAACGGAAAAAATATGGCTAATATACGTTCACCTGTTATTAGAACAGGAATGATCACAGATGAGGATGATCCTAAGTCTGCAGCACAGACACAAAATATGAACCATACAAAATACAGGGAATTAAGTGTTCCAGATGACCTGAATCCATGATACTCTGTGTATATTTGAGCTGGAACATTGTTGAAACCAATCAAGAGCACACAATCGGAAACAGCCAAAGATAAGAGAAGTATATTGGAACATTTCCGGAATCCCTTTCGAGTCAGAATGACAATGTTGATGACATTCCCCAATATGCCCAACAGACCGATACAAGGATAGAGTACATAATAACATAAACGACTGATAAGGTAAAGCAGTTCCCAACTGATAATTAGGTCAGGTGTCATTTCGGCAGTCAGTGATAGCAGCACTGTCGTGTTGGCTGACATGTTTAGATGTGTATGTTGATGCTTACACATCTGAATACAGTCTTAGACACTTCTGTCGTTTACCACTGTTGTTAAACATGATGGCGCCATTTGTAACCGGAACTACAGGTCATACGTGGCGGCAATGTTTACGCGCGTTTCTTGTTTGGTGATGCAACCACACGATTACGTCAATAGGTGACTGTATGTCTGTTGGTCTTATACACAGTGCATTCCCTAACACAATATTGAGTCCCTGGAGTCAAATACCTTAAGGAAACAAGCGGACATTTCCTCTAAATTTTGCTTTATCTGGACGACGTCATCCGGTGCAAGATGACGGAGATGGGATGTACATAGTTGTTCCTGTTGATATAAAAATACACGTTTCATTGAAAGCGCCGAGAACTCATATTGTCAGTGAAGTACTCCAGTGGTGGTAGTAGTGGTGGTGGTAGCAGCTGAAGCAGCAGCAGTAGTAGTAGTAGTAGCAGCAGCAGCAGTAGCAGTAGTAATAGTAGTAGTGGTAGAAATAGTAGTAGTAGTAGTAGTATAAACAGCAGTAGTAATTGCAACATCTATAGTTGTGGTAGTAGCAGCAGCAGAAGTAATAATAGTAGTAGTCATAGCAGTAGTATAATTAATAACAGTAGTAGTCGCAGCAGCAGTAGTGTGGTTGTCGTAGGGCCTCAGCACACTGGTTTCCCCAGGATCCTATATGCTGTTAGGACGGCTCTACGGTTTCAATCTCATGCATTTGGTTCGCCTTATAATTGTTTTGTCCCCATGCCAGTGAAATCAGGCGCAATGTACCTCGCCGCCCTTTTAAAAACATATGTACATAAGTCCCGGAAAATCCAGAAACATGCACACGTATTAGTTGTTTTAGGCATCCAATGGACATACCAACACCAACATTAGCCACCATAATTAGAATATGTCGTTGCTGTCAATTACGTTAAGTTTGCGGTACATACACATACGGTATTTTGCCAGCTCAAAAAACAAACCACTACACGCCCTTTTCTGAACGATATTGTCAATAATTGTTTATTAAAACACATCGACCTCCTACTTTTCCCACTAAAGAAAAACCTCATGACAGTATGAGCGCTTTTATTCTGGAAGGTTTCTTCCGCGTGGGTAACAAATATATTTATTTACGTGAAATCACCCTACAGTGAATTAAAACCACAGCAATGAATTAATAGAAAATAAACGTTTAAAAACATGGTAGAATTTGATAACTAACTCAGTGATGTGGGCTCTGTGGCTAAGTCGATGCCAACGTTTCGTAATGCCGGGATGCCGGGTTCGATCCCAACTGCGGACCATGCACCTTGCGTTGGTTTCGTCAGTGGTATCAAGAAAGCCCACCGTCCAGAAGGAATGGCAAACTACTGGACGTAAATTTGCCTAGAAAACCCACACAACAGCCAGGGACTGTTGGGGTTGGTTCTGCAACGTCATGAACAAATTCAGTGATAATCCTTCATTTCAGCTGTGACTGGGAGATACTGGTTTGGAAATTAAAGAATGTTTATGATACAATCTGTTTATGCCATCTGAAGCTTTTTTTTTTTTTAAATGTATATTTCAAAATACTTGTTCCCACACTCTAAGTAAAGAACAGTATAGGTAGAATGTCTTTGCACTGGATCCCACAAGGGCAAGTAAATAAAATTAGACCTTAAACACGCGTGAAAGGGAAATAGAGTGATGTTAAGGAGGACAAGAGCTGAGCTGTGTACGACAGCAAATGATAGAACGAGCTGGTTGGAGACCTATGCTCCAAAGGGGATACAAGCCAGAAGAAGAACAGATTATATTGTTGTCTCACTAAAGTCAAGCCACGGAATCGACGTGATTTCATCCTCGTTGTTTTTATTTTATTTTATTTTAATGAAAAATGCCCCTTCCAGTTGTAGGGAACCAACTGTGAGATGTCCCTGAACACACTCTCTCTTCCCCGTGTGGTTTCCAGGGCCCCATTGTGGGAGGGTGTGGGGGGCGGGGGAGGGGGGGGGGTCAAAGTAGACCAGTGTTGCCACTTTTCTTTCACAAAAAACATCCAAAACGGAGTTAAAAAAATATCTTTAAACATCTAAATGCAAGGGAAACATCTAAATTTGGATGTAAAACATCCAAATTGGCAAAACTGAAGTAGACCCGCTGCCTCTTAACAAGCACGTGGTAAGAGTCAACCAATCAGGGGCTCTCTTAGAATTGAAGTGCATCTGTACAAGAGGCAAGGAACCAACAACCTACTTACCCAAAAAAAAAAAAATCCACATCTGTAAAACGGATGTGCACTTAAGTTCTCGTATAAGACTAAAGTAGGCGAACAACCAGAACGTTTCGTCGGTGTTACAGCCAGTGAACGAAAAAAAAAAAAAAATAGTCAATATACTCATAAATAATATTTGCCAGAGGTCTTTTTATGAGAAAGTACGTTTAGCTTATTTCTTCAACCACATGTTCACACGTGACTTAAAGAAGATTTAAATGTACACACGGATAAAGTGTCTATATAAAGTAGATTCACCTACACCCAAAGAGAGTAAAACAACTAAGGCAGGTATACATACACGTGTAGAGATTAGAGAAGTAGAAAACTGATCTACATACACATGTAAAGGTTAGAGAGGTCGAAAACTTGGCCAAATACATGTGTGAAGGCTAGAGAAGAAGAAACCTGGTCAACGTACATGTGTAAAGGCTAGAGTAAGTAGAAAACTGGTCTACATACACATGTAGAGGCTAGAGTAAGTAGAAAACTGGTCTACATACACGTGTAGAGGTTAGAGTAAGTAGAAAACTGGTCTACATACACGTGTAGAGGTTAGAGTAAGTAGAAAACTGGTCTACATACACGTGTAGAGGTTAGAGTAAGTAGAAAACTGGTCTACATACACATGTAGAGGTTAGAGTAAGTAGAAAACTGGTCTACATACACATGTAGAGGTTAGAGTAAGTAGAAAACTGGTCTACATACACATGTAGAGGTTAGAGTAAGTAGACAACTGGTCTACATTCACATGTAGAGGTTAGAGTAAGTAGAAAACTGGTCTACATACACATGTAGAGGTTAGAGTAAGTAGAAAACTGGTCTACATACACATGTAGAGGTTAGAGTAAGTAGACAACTGGTCTACATACACATGTAGAGGTTAGAGTAAGTAGAAAACTGGTCTACATACACATGTAGAGGTTAGAGTAAGTAGAAAACTGGTCTACATACACATGTAGAGGTTAGAGTAAGTAGACAACTGGTCTACATACACATGTAGAGGTTAGAGTAAGTAGAAAACTGGTCTACATACACATGTAGAGGTTAGAGTAAGTAGACAACTGGTCTACATTCACATGTAGAGGTTAGAGTAAGTAGAAAACTGGTCTACATACACATGTAGAGGTTAGAGTAAGTAGAAAACTGGTCTACATTCACATGTAGAGGCTAGAGTAAGTAGACAACTGGTCTACATACACATGTAGAGGTTAGAGTAAGTAGAAAACTGGTCTACATACACATGTAGAGGTTAGAGTAAGTAGAAAACTGGTCTACATACACATGTAGAGGTTAGAGTAAGTAGACAACTGGTCTACATTCACATGTAGAGGTTAGAGTAAGTAGAAAACTGGTCTACATACACATGTAGAGGTTAGAGTAAGTAGACAACTGGTCTACATACACATGTAGAGGTTAGAGTAAGTAGACAACTGGTCTACATACACATGTAGAGGTTAGAGTAAGTAGAAAACTGGTCTACATACACATGTAGAGGTTAGAGTAAGTAGAAAACTGGTCTACATACACATGTAGAGGTTAGAGTAAGTAGAAAACTGGTCTACATTCACATGTAGAGGTTAGAGTAAGTAGTAAACTGGTCTACATACACGTGTAGAGGTTAGAGTAAGTAGAAAACTGGTCTACATACACGTGTAGAGGTTAGAGTAAGTAGAAAACTGGTCTACATTCACATGTAGAGGTTAGAGTAAGTAGAAAACTGGTCTACATACACATGTAGAGGTTAGAGTAAGTAGACAACTGGTCTACATTCACATGTAGAGGTTAGAGTAAGTAGAAAACTGGTCTACATACACATGTAGAGGTTAGAGTAAGTAGAAAACTGGTCTACATTCACATGTAGAGGCTAGAGTAAGTAGACAACTGGTCTACATACACATGTAGAGGTTAGAGTAAGTAGAAAACTGGTCTACATACACATGTAGAGGTTAGAGTAAGTAGAAAACTGGTCTACATACACATGTAGAGGTTAGAGTAAGTAGACAACTGGTCTACATTCACATGTAGAGGTTAGAGTAAGTAGAAAAACTGGTCTACATACACATGTAGAGGTTAGAGTAAGTAGACAACTGGTCTACATACACATGTAGAGGTTAGAGTAAGTAGACAACTGGTCTACATACACATGTAGAGGTTAGAGTAAGTAGAAAACTGGTCTACATACACATGTAGAGGTTAGAGTAAGTAGAAAACTGGTCTACATACACATGTAGAGGTTAGAGTAAGTAGAAAACTGGTCTACATTCACATGTAGAGGTTAGAGTAAGTAGTAAACTGGTCTACATACACGTGTAGAGGTTAGAGTAAGTAGAAAACTGGTCTACATACACGTGTAGAGGTTAGAGTAAGTAGAAAACTGGTCTACATTCACATGTAGAGGTTAGAGTAAGTAGTAAACTGGTCTACATTCACATGTAGAGGTTAGAGTAAGTAGTAAACTGGTCTACATACACATGTAGAGGTTAGAGTAAGTAGAAAACTGGTCTACATACACATGTAGAGGTTAGAGTAAGTAGAAAACTGGTCTACATACACATGTAGAGGTTAGAGTAAGTAGAAAACTGGTCTACATACACATGTAGAGGTTAGAGTAAGTAGTAAACTGGTCTACATACACATGTAGAGGTTAGAGTAAGTAGAAAACTGGTCTACATTCACATGTAGAGGTTAGAGTAAGTAGAAAACTGGTCTACATACACATGTAGAGGTTAGAGTAAGTAGAAAACTGGTCTACATACACATGTAGAGGTTAGAGTAAGTAGTAAACTGGTCTGCATACACATGTAGAGGTTAGAGTAAGTAGAAAACTGGTCTACATACACATGTAGAGGTTAGAGTAAGTAGTAAACTGGTCTACATTCACATGTTGAGGTTAGAGTAAGTAGGAAACTGGTCTACATACACGTGTAGAGGCTAGAGAAGTAGAAAAAACGCACACACACAAATATATGTATATATATATATATATATATATATATATATATATATATATATATATATATATATATATATATATATATATGTAGAGGCTAGTTTACTAGAGAAATAGTAAACTAGTGTACATTCATATGTAGGGGTTAGAAAAGTAGAAAACTGATCCACATATACCTGAAGACATATACATCTAATACACATGAAGACACTTTAGTGAGACATATAGATCTACGTACCACGAAGACACGTTAGTAAGAATTATAGATCGACACTCACACGAAGACACTTATGTGTATGTAGATCTATATGACTTACTATAGTTATAGATCTACATACACATAAGGAGACTGCAGTGAGATATACCCATCTACGGACATCGAAAAGAATACAGTATGTATGACATCAAGACCTACATACAAAAACACTACAGTAAGTAAGACATATGGGTTTACATACATCAGGAGATTTTACATTAACATAGAGCTTCATATACACATGAATAAATGATGTAAGACATATCTACTTACACATGAAGAGGCTACAGTAGCATATATCTCTAAATATACGTGAAAGACTACAGTAACAAATATCTTTACATGCACGTTAAGAAACTACTGTAACATATATACCTACGTATACGTGAAGAGAAGACAGTATCATATATCTCTACATAAAAACGATGAGACTACAGTAACATATATCTCTACTTACATGTGGAGAGACTACAGTAGCATATATATCTACATTCATATGAAGACTCTAATAACATATATATCTTCATACTCATGAAGACTCCAGTAACATATATATCTACTTATACATGAAGAAAAGACAGTAACATATATATCTACTTATATATGAAGAAAAGACAGTAACATATATATCTACTTATACATGAAGAAAAGACAGTAACATATGTATCTACTTATACATGAAGAAAAGACAGTAACATATATATCTACTTATACATGAAGAAAAGACAGTAACATATATATCTACTTATACATGAAGAAAAGACAGTAACATATATATCTACTTATACATGAAGAAAAGACAGTAACATATATATCTACTTATACATGAAGAAAAGACAGTAACATATATATCTACTTATACATGAAGAAAAGACAGTAACATATATATCTAAATACACGTGAAGAGGCTGCAGTTATATATATCTTTACATACGCATGAAGAGACTACATTAACATATATCTCTACGTACTCATAAAGACTCAAGTAGCGCAAATTTTTACATACACATGCAGAGACTACAATAACATTTATCTCTACATACACAAGCAGAGACGACAGTAACATATATCTCTACACACACAAGCAGAGACTACAATAACATTTATCTCTACATACACAAGCAGAGACGACAGTAACATATATCTCTACGTACACAAGCAGAGACGACAGTAACATATATCTCTACGTACACAAGCAGAGACTACAGTAATACATATCTCTACACACACAAGCAGAGACTACAGTAACATTTATCTCTACATACACAAGCAGAGACTACAGTAACATTTATCTCTACATACACAAGCAGAGACTACAGTAACATTTATCTCTACATACACAAGCAGAGACTACAGTAACATATATCTCTACACACACAAGCAGAGACTACAGTAAGATATATCTTTACACACACAAGCAGAGACTACAGTAAGATATATCTTTACATACACAAGCAGAGACTACAGTAAGATATATCTTTACATACACAAGCAGAGACGACAGTAACATTTATCTCTACATACACAAGCAGAGACTACAGTAAGATATATCTTTACATACACATGCAGAGACTACAGTAAGATATATCTTTACATACACAGGCATAGACTACAGTAACATATATCTCTACATACACAAGCAGATACTACAGTAAGATACATCTTTACATACACAAGCAGAGACTACAGTAACATATATCTCTACATACAAGCAGAGACTACAGTAACATATATCTCTACATACACAAGCAGAGACTACAGTAACATATATCTCTACATACACAAGCAGAGACTACAGTAACATATATCTCTACATACACAAGCAGAGACTACAGTAACATATATCTCTACATACACAGGCAGAGACTACAGTAAGATACATGTATGTAGGTGTATGTGAGCTATGTTTTAATGTGGAATGCCTTTATCATTTATGCAGCTGTTAAGTCTTGGTATTCAATATGGCCGTTAACCAGTTTATGTGTGGGCTGGCTAAAAACCGTATTTAATAATAATACGTATGTATGGTCACTAATCATGACCAGCTACTTGACAAACTGCATTTCTGGTGGCGGCTTTAGGCTTTGGCACCTTTAGCAACTGCCTTTTGCATTTTCATCTCACACATATTTCACATGCAGAGACTACAAAAAACATTTATTTCTACATACACATGCAGAGACTTCGGTAACTATTATCTCTACATATACATGCAAAGACTACAGTAACATATATCTCTTCACTCAAATGAAGACGCTACAGTAAGACACCTACATACACATACAGAGACTACAGTAACATATATCTCTACATACAAATGAAGACGCTACAGTAAGACACCTACATACAAATGAAGACGCTACAGTAAGACACCCACATACAAATGAAGACGCTACAGTAAGACACCCACATACAAATGAAGACGCTACAGTAAGACACCCACATACAAACGAAGACGCTACAGTAAGACATCTACATGCAAATGAAGACGCTACAGTAAGACACCCACATACAAATGAAGACGCTACAGTAAGACACCCACATACAAACGAAGACGCTACAGTAAGACATCTACATGCAAATGAAGACGCTACAGTAAGACACCCACATACAAATGAAGACGCTACAGTAAGACACCTACATACACATGCACAGATTACAGTAACAGACAGCAAGCGACGCAAGCCTATATATCATATGACATGAAACTATCAGCCCCGCTTAGCTTGTCAATAAGGATCGGATGGAGACTAGACAGAATATTGACTGTCAACTTCCTGCGTGTTATTATCTTTTCAGTGAAGAGTTCTCTCAAACGGCTGTCTGATTAATTGGACAATCTGAGTCTTTGATTAAAGTTTAGATGTTTCGGAAAACACTTTGAACTCGGTGATCAATTGTTTGATTGTCCGGTCATGGGTTTCAATCATAAGCTACAATCAAGGCATGGGGTTCAGCCATAAAATACAAGTGAATTTGTTTGTACAAGATTATTTATTCTTTGTCAGTTTGCCGCCGATTTAATATATTTCTAATAGCTGTTTTATTTGTGTGATGTTGAAAATACCCTATTATAATCAATACTTGTTTTGCTAGACTGTTTTCTCTGTGAAGTTTTTTATTTTAAAGTAAATGCCTAATCTATTCCCATTTTTTACGATTAAGAAAATGTGTCTTTTGTTTGATATGTTTTCACTTTCTTTTTCACTGTATGATGTTGCCGACTTCAATGAGACGACATTTCCAGACGGAGTGAACTTCAAACAACAAATGGCAACGCTGCTCATTGTCTTCTCCCAATTGGAAGACAGTTTGACAGAGCACTTTCAGCAAAGAGACAGATTTGTTGACCTGAATATATTTACGCTTGTTCAGGCGGTGACTCAAAGGAACTCTGGCTTTTTAGTGCGGCGATGCGCTCATAAACATACACAATGTCTTCTCCTTCTCTCTTCCTTTGCCGCACATACACTGTCCCGCGCTCTCTCTCTCTCTCTCTCTCTCTCTCTCTCTCTCTCTCTCTCGTTTTCTGTCTCTCTCGTTTTCTATCTCTCTCGCACACGCATACACTATGTTTCCCTTTCTCGTACATACATGGTCTCCCTTTTTCTCTATTTCTCTCTCTCGTACACATATACCCATACACACTCACACACGCATACACACACTCCCTTACACACACACACACAAACACGCACACAAACCACACACAAACACACACATACACACACACGCGCGCACACACACACACTGACAAGCCTAGCTAGATAGGGACACCAATAAAATATTGAGTTATTTCAGTGCACCACTTCTCGGTAAATTCCACCATGTTCGCAACATCTCAGTGGTTCAGAAGTTGTGACAAGTAACTATTGCTCAACAATATATACAAGTAAATTTATTGTCGACGGTTTGGTTGTGATAGTCTCTGTTTCATAGCTAGCAACTATTCTTGTCAATGGTAGGTGGTTGGCAGCTGTCATTGTCTATGTTAGGTGGTTGGCACATGTCAGTGTCTATGTTACCTTGTGGGCACCTGTTATAGTCCATGTTACCTGATAGGCACCTGTCATTTTCTATGTTACCTGATGGGCACCTGTCATTGTCTATGTTACCTTGTGGGCACCTGTCATTGTCTATGTTACCTGATGGGCACCTGTCATTGTCTATGTTACCTGATGGGCACCTGTCTTGTCTATGTTACCTGATGGGCACCTGTCATTGTCTAGGTTACCTGGTGGGCACCTGTCATTGTCTATGTTACCTGGTGGGCACCTGTCATTGTCTATGTTACCTGATGGGCACCTGTCATTGTCTATGTTACCTGATGGGCACCTGTCATAGTCCATGTTACCTGGTGGGCACCTGTCATTGTCTATGTTACCTGATGGGCACCTGTCATTGTCTATGTTACCTGGTGGGCACCTGTCATTGTCTATGTTACCTGATGGGCACCTGTCATTGTCTATGTTACCTGATGGGCACCTGTCATAGTTCATGTTACCTGATGGGCACCTGTCATAGTCCATGTTACCTGATGGGCACCTGTCATTTTCTATGTTACCTGATGGGCACCTGTCATTGTCTATGTTACCTTGTGGGCACCTGTCATTGTCTATGTTACCTGATGGGCACCTGTCATTGTCTATGTTACCTGGTGGGGACCTGTCATTGTCTATGTTACCTGATGGGCACCTGTCATTGTCTATGTTACCTGATGGTCACCTGTCATAGTCCATGTTACCTGATGGGCACCTGTCATAGTCCATGTTACCTGATGGGCACCTGTCATTGTCTATGTTACCTGATGGACACCTGTCATTGTCTGTGTTACCTTGTGGGCACCTGTCATTGTCTATGTTACCTGATGGGCACCTGTCATTGTCTATGTTACCTTGTGGGCACCTGACATTGTCTATGTTACCTGATGGGCACCTGTCATTGTCTATGTTACCTGATGGGCACCTGTCATAGTCCATGTTACCTGATGGGTACCTGTCATAGTCCATGTTACCTGATGGGCACCTGTCATAGTCCATGTTACCTGGTGGGCACTTGTCATTGTCTATGTTATCTGATGGTCACTTGTCATTGTCTATGTTACCTGATGGGCACTTGTCATTGTCTATGTTACCTGATGGTCACCTGTCATTGTCTATGTTACCTGATGGGCACTTGTCATTGTCTATGTTACGTAATGGGCACTTGTCATTGTCTATGTTACCTGATGGGCACCTGTCATTGTCTATGTTATCTGAGGGGCACCTGTCATTGTCCATGTTACCTGATGGGCACCTGTCATTGTCTATGTTATCTGAGGGGCACCTGCCATTGCCCATGTTACCTTATGGGCACCTGTCATTGTCTATGTTATCTGAGGGGCACCTGTCATTGTCCATGTTACCTGATGGGTACTTGCCATTGTCCATGTTACCTGATGGTCACCTGTCATTGTCTATGTTACATGATGGGCACCTGTCATAGTCTATGTTACCTGAAGGGTACCTGTCATTGTCTATTTTACCTGATGGGCGCCTGTCATTGTCTACGTTATCTGATGGGTACCTGTCAGTGTCTGGTAATCTTAGTTTCAGCTTCATAGCAAACGGGTCACCCCATCGTTGCTCCGCTCCTGGGCCAAAGAAAAAATACATAGAATATTTATCACAGTCCCTTGTGGAAAGATTGACAGACTGCTGTCTCACTACTAGCATATACACTCATTAAAAGCATACGGTAGCCATCTGAAGTGCTAACACAAGCAGTCCGACATTAGAAATGCAGTTCACCATTTATGGTAGCAGAAGTCACCAACAGATCAGCAGTTGCACATGCAATCAATTTTAATCACATACGGGCACCACCAACATTGCACGACAGGCATCACGCCATTTTCTAAATCTAGAATTCACACCACCACCTTGGTCATAGTTGAAAAAATATTCCAAATAAAATCCGCAGCTCAAAGTGTCACGCTATGCATTCAACTCAGAAGCTGGGCGACAAAATATATCCAGTCTACAAATGGAGCAAAAATGCAACGGTCATCGTCCGCAGAAGCAAAAAAATTGCCTCGGCTCCAAACAGTGGCCTTGCCTAGCATTTTGACCGGAAGTGTCAGTGCCTATGGGGTTGTTGGCACATGTCCTTGTCTATGTTAGATGTTAGATGGTTGGCACTGGTCATTGTCTATGCTATGTGGTTGGTATCTATCATTGTCTATGTGAGGTTCCTGACACCTCCCATTGTTTATGGTGGTGGTTGGCATATGTCACTGTATACGTTTAGGTAGCTGGCACATGTCATTGTCTGTGTTGGGTGGTTTGCACCTGTCATTGTCTATGTTGGGTGGTTTGCACCTGTCATTGTCTATGTTGGGTGGTTTGCACCTGTCATTGTCTATGTTGGGTGGTTTGCACCTGTCATTGTCTATGTTGGGTGGTTTGCACCTGTCATTGTCTATGTTGGGTGGTTTGCACCTGTCATTGTCTATGTTGGGTGGTTTGCACCTGTCATTGTCTATGTTGGGTGGTTTGCACCTGTCATTGTCTATGTTGGGTGGTTTGCACCTGTCATTGTCTATGTTGGGTGGGTTGCACCTGTCATTGTCTATGTTGGGTGGGTTGCACCTGTCATTGTCTATGTTGGGTGGGTTGCACCTGTCATTGTCTATGTTAGGCAGCTGACGTCAATCTTAGACATTGGAGTATTGCTTGCCTGCAATATATTAACATTTATGATGCTGTAGAACGATAACAACTCAGACATTTAAAAACGTTAACATCTCAGACATTTAAAAACATTTAACATCTCAGAAATTTAAAAACGTTAACATCTCAGACATTGTAGAACGATAACATCTCAAGACATTTGAAATCGTTAACATCTCAGACATTGTAGAACGATAACATCTCAAGACATTTGAAATCGTTAACATCTCAGACATTGTAGAACGATAACATCTCAGACATTTAAAATCGTTAACATCTCAAACATTGTAGAACGATAACATCTCAGACGTTGAGACAAGTAAACAAATCACCGTCTGTGGAACATGTAAACAACCAAGACGCCGCAGAAAGGCGAATAGGGCAGCAGAAAGAAGTTGAAAGAAAATGAAATGTCCGTGCGATTTCTGATGTCTGTGCGAGAGCTTTGGGAGGTAGCATAATCTACTGTGTTTGGTTAGCATAATGTGCTCGTGTAGATGGATAACTGAACAGTTCACATCATCACCCAACAGGCGGATGTTGATCGTCAGCCAGCTATAATGTTGTACATAGTGGTGTTGTGTTTGATTGTTCTCTCACGCAGTGCGGGTCAGTTAGGGCAGCCAGCTATAATGTTGTACAAAGTGGTGTTGTGTGTGGATGTTCTCTCACACATTGCGGATCAATTAGACCAGCTAGCTATAATGTTGTACATAGTGGTGTTGTGTGTGGATGTTTTCTCACACGTTGCGGATAAGTTAGACCAGCCAGCTATAATGTTGTACAAAGTGGTGTTGTGTGTGGTTGTTCTCTCCCACAGTGCGGGTCAGTTAGACCAGCCAGCTATAATGTTGTACATAGCGGTGTTGTGTGTGGATGTTCTCTTACACGTTGCGGATAAGTTAGACCAGCCAGCTATAATGTTGTACATAGTGGTGTTATGTGTGGTTGTTCTCTCACACAGTGTGGGTCAGTTAGGCAAGCCAGCAGACAGACTGCCAGTGTTCCAGTTTCTGTTGGTGTGCTTAATATAAGGCCACAGATGGATCCACACAACGACTAAACAACTGTCGCTTACTCGGTGTGTGTATGTTTGAAATACAACCCCAAATGGACGAATTCACACAAGGACTAAACTGTCGCCTACTCGATGTATTATGTTTGATATGCAACCCCATCTGGACTAGATGCATTCACACAAGGACTAAACTGTCGCTTACTCGATGTATGTATGTTTGATATGCAAACCAATATAGACTAGACAAATTCACACAAGGACTAAACAACTGTGGCTTAATAGATGCATGTGTGTTTGATATGCAACCCCATATAGACTAGACGAAATCACACAGGCAAACGATCCTCGTTTATCACGTAACTAGCTGTACCCGACCACGCGTTGCTGTGGCATAGTTTGGCTAAATGAAAATAAAAGAAAATAGAAATCGCACGTGTCTAATACAATCATTGTCTGCTCAGATATAGAGATAGTCTTTGATCCCCGCCCCCCCCCCCCACCACCCACCACCACAACTAAATCCACCTACTACTCTCTCCCTCATCAAAAGTTTTTGGAAAAGAAAGACAATGGAAATCGCACGTGTCTAATATAGTGTCGCGCGCCCACGTGGGTAAATACACTGAAATAGTGAGGGTGTGGGTTTGAACCTTAACAATGCCCACCCACGTGAGAAACTGGACTATTATCTAAGCTATGTTGATCCTAGACAGTCCTGGATAGCCAAGAAAACAGCGAGTGGCTCGTTCCATGAAATGAAAGTTGCTGTACTTGTATCCACAGGAGAAGGAGAAGGGATAGATAGATATCTGGATAAATCCACTGTGATATAATCCAGGTGCTCAGTTAACCCCTGCGACTGGTCTCCTCTCCTGGCATTGCTAAAAAGCCCCCATCAAGTGATTTAAATATTTGTTAGCTGAAGTAAACTAATATGCACAAAGACACTTGAACCTAAGTACACAATTTACTTAACTCTGTGTAACAACATCAAAAAGATTTATTTAATAAATCGAAATTAAAATGAACTTGTTTAGTCTAGTAGAGTTTAGGTTATGTGAATGATGATTTCATAAAGGTATTGGAAAGTAACAACCTTTGGACAGTTCTCGGCTTGAGACCCTGCCTATCTTTTCCAGTTTGTCGTCCTCACTGCTTTCTGCAGGTCGTTACACTCGACGGTCGGCAAATAATGGATGCCTACTAGTCCCTGCCCAATGTGGGAACTGGAGAATGAAGAAACAAGCGCATATTTGTAGTATCTGCTCTAGATGTACACTAAGCATGTATATTATACTAACATCAAGCATGTTTATTTAAATAAAACATTTCATCTCTCCCTCATGCTCACATTCACTCCTGTCCAATTTGGAAGGGCTTATGTCTCACATTCCAACTGTTACATCTTCTGCCTTCCTCTACACGTCCTGTAATGATAGTCAAGTCTTCTACGTCATGTGCCATCTCTCGTACCGACTCAAAATGACAATCAGTCAGACAGAACCAGTTATGGAATCTATGCTTGGAACAATCGACGCGCCCAGAATGCTAACAATAGTTCTGGTGCGAATCAAATAACAAATCTCGTGGATTTACTCTCCGGGATCAATCTCCGCATTAGCCTCCCGAGAGTTAAACACATTTCAGTGTGTAAGCTGTATGTAATACAGATTCACATTAACCACACGTGAAAAGATTGCCTGAGTTATCTTCACGCTTGTGATTTCAAAAACATGATAGCTCATTACATTTCAATGGCAACAACAACATTTAGGTTTTACAACATTGAAACACATGTGCACGAAAAACATTCATGACACTATCAAATAGGAAATAAAGCAATGTTACAGTGCCCTACGAGAATGAAGAAATGTCCGCCTAGGAGTATTACAAAGTAATGAGGACACACACTTGAGCAAAAAGACAGTTAGATCTCTATCATAAATAAAATAAAGGTTGTGAAACTAATTTCGATCTTACCTGGAAAAATGAAACCACAATGCCAAAAGTTCTGTCTCAAGCTTAGGTTAAGCCCAACAGATGGCATGTGCTCGACAGGATCTCATTTACCAGACCTATAGTTCACCCCTTTATAACTTTTATCAAGCTCCTCCTACTTTACGCCTAAAATCATTCTCATTCACGGATATCACAGCTCCTCCCTTGTGGGTAAGTTTATTCGCTGTCAGTCAGGGCTGTACAACTATTGTTTGAATTCCCACGCTAGGATCTCCTGGTTCAATTAAGCTGACCAGAGCAAATAAGACAAGTCACACCTCCAGTCTGCTTCACCTGTCATCACAATAAAATCCGACTTTGTCAATTCTTCTGCCAACACTTTCCGCTCACTGTGTCAATAGTGACCGTCGGACCTGCCGTCGAGTTAGGTAACCTCGGGGGGAGATAATGGCAATTAGCCCTTGTTATCTGTTCCTGAAGGTCAGGCAGGGGGAATAACTATCTGACACCAACAAATGGTGTGCAAATCTCCAGTCTGTAAGTCTGCTTGGTCAGTCTTATCTCTGTACCTTAACACTTAACATCAGGGGAAAAGTTTTAGTGTTTGATATGACCAACGGTCCAGGAGAATTAAAGCTGTGATGTGGTCGTCTTACTTTGATTAAGGATGTATCCAAATCCCTATTTGTCTGTATACTTCAAAATACATACAAATAAAAGTAGGTTAAGGAAAGTCATTCTGAAGTCACCGCGCGT
This sequence comes from Candidula unifasciata, assembly GCA_905116865.2. Classification (NCBI taxonomy): domain Eukaryota; kingdom Metazoa; phylum Mollusca; class Gastropoda; order Stylommatophora; family Geomitridae; genus Candidula; species Candidula unifasciata. The sequence continues at coordinate 428,171 of CAJHNH020003057.1, forward strand.
ATTGTCACATATAGTTAATGTCGCAATCATTTTCTGCACAGATATAGAGATAGTCTGGTTTTCCAACTTTAGAACACGTAACAAAACGATTACACTGGGGCAAGGTCTTGCCTTCAGGCAAGGCTATATTCTTGTCACGTGAAAACATAAACAATGCTTGCTTTGTTGTTGTTCGTCCAAGACAAGTGATGGGGACCATTCTTTCTTTCATTCGTAGCGACCCTAGAGTTGACTGTAGGTGCGGTGATCTTATAAGCATAATACCGGCTTGGACGGATCTAGCATATTAGTTAGTTAGTTAGTTAGTTAGTTAGTTAGTTAGTTAGTTAGTTAGTTAGTTAGTTAGTTAGTTAGTTAGTTAGCTAGTTAGTTAGCTAGTTAGTTAGTTAGGTAGTTAGTTTAGTTTAGTTTAGTTTAGTTTAGTTTAGTTTAGTTAGTTAGCTAGTTAATTAATTAGTTAGTTAGCTAGTTGGTTGGTTGGTTGGTAAGTTTGTTGGTTGGTTGGCTGGTTGGCTGGTTGGCTGGTTGGTTTAGTTAGTTAGTTAGTTAGTTAGTTAGTTAGTTAGTTAGTTAGTTAGTTAGTTAGTTAGTTAGTTAGTTAGTTAGTTAGTTAGTTAGTTAGTTAGTTAGTTAGTTAGTTAGTTAGTTAGTTAGTTAGTTAGTTAGTTAGTTAGTTAGTTAGTTAGTTAGTTAGTCGTTACGGTTCCGGAATCACAACAACCGAGCCTGGCCCATAATTGCTTAACCGCCTATGCCAGTGAATCCAATCACAATCTGAGTCAGATACGCTAGATACTTCAAGTGAATGCAGTAGCCATACAAAGTGTCCTCAGTCAGCAAAACAACACGATTTGATCTAGCAAACCATAAGGTGATATTCCTCTGGGATATTGAGGGCAGGGAGCAGTGTCTCGGTGTGAAAAGCACGTTATACGGGACTTTCTAGCCTGCCTGAGCTACTAGTTGTGTGTTGACATGTTTGGAGAAGGAATGCCCTCGAAAACGTCGCCACAACTGGCAATATTGATGGAAATGTGCAAGGGAAAAATAAAGAATAACTCACCAGACGGCTTGACCATAAGTATAGCTTGGGGCAGAACCATGGACCTGATCCTTGATTTATATACGATGGCGAATCATGACTATGTTTATCGGCATGTCACATTGGCCCAGATCTCTAGCGTAGTTGGCTAAACCGGATTGCGCAGAGACCAGGTGACGAACTCCCTGCGGTCCGGGTTCAATCCCGGGGATAGGCAGGAAAGCCACATTTTCTCCCAGATTTACGGTATTTACAATGGAATCAAGGCCGAAAGGTTGCGATATCCATAATACCGAGCCTAAGGGATGACAACTCATGGCTTCTGGATACTAAAACAAACAAACATCGGCATGCCAAATGATCATCTGAGGATGATTTTGATTTACACCACAGTGATACGATGTTTCCACTTGGATGATAAACTGCAGATTTTCACGTCGTAGGAGCCCCTTTAGTGAGAAGTTTGAGAATCCCCCAGGCCGCGACAAGGGGAACTCACAAAGTTGCCTCAACAATTATTTGGAGACATTTTCTGAGACCGATCGGTGCTTTTTCTTTTTCTTTCAGCATTCAAGAAATTGAACAATGTGTTGGGGGGGGGGGGGGGGGGGGGGGGGGGTCGAATACAAAATAATAGGCAGGAGTTGGAGAGTCAGTTAAAAAAAAAAGAGAGACAACTGCAGCGCGAGATAGCAAGAAAGAGGGAGATGTAGAAATATGTGGAAACAGAGAGATAGACTGACAGAAAACGAAACTTTTTTTGGAAAGAAATAAAGGGAGAGATAAGGAGTTACAGACAGGCAGTGGGGCAGATGGATGAAATGAAGGACAAACTGGCTGATAAACATAGAGAAACGTAGATAGTTAGGCACACATGCAGATAGATAGATAGATAGATAGATAGATAGATAGATAGATATAGATAGATAGATAGATAGATAGATAGATAGATAGATAGATAGATAGATAGATAGATAGATAGATAGATAGATAGATAGATAGATAGATAGATAGATAGATAGATAGATAGATAGATAGATAGATAGATAGATAGATAGATAGATAGATAGATAGATAGATAGATAGATAGATAGATAGATAGATAGATAGATAGATAGATAGATAGATAGATAGATAGATAGATAGATAGAGATAGATAGATAGATAGATAGATAGATAGATAGATAGATAGATAGATAGATAGATAGATAGATAGATAGATAGATAGATAGATAGATAGATAGATAGATAGATAGATAGATAGATAGATAGATAGATAGATAGATAGATAGATAGATAGATAGATAGATAGAATAGATAGATAGAAATAGATAGATAGATAGATAGATAGATAGATAGATAGATAGATAGATAGATAGATAGATAGATAGATAGATAGATAGATAGATAGATAGATAGATAGATAGATAGATAGATAGATAGATAGAATCAAAATGGAACGAAAAGTCAGCCCTTTGCAGTATATTGCCAAAAAAGGGGCTTCATGAGAAGGTTATATCACACCACAACACAACGGGCCAGTCGCCTTTTTATTTGCGAATGCTCAAGACAAAGATTCCCGAGTTCTTCATACATGTTTTGGCTTGTTTATTGGTCATTTATTTAGCAGACTTATACAGGAGCACTACAAAACAGTTACACAGAAACCGGGAGTGGAATTTAAAGGGAAAAAAAAAGGGGGGAGGGGGGAAGGTTGTTGTGTTGTCGTTGGGTATCACAACTTCAATAGTTCAATTAGTTTATCATTTTAGGTTGGTCAAAATGGACGCCAGGCGCGGGCACTGTTTGAAGCAGAGGCGAATTTCTTGCTTCTGTTAGACAGTGGCCTTTGCATTTTTGCTCCATTTGTAGACTGAAAGGATATAGTTTCGTCGCCCAGCTTCTGAGCTGAATGCACAGCGTGACACTGTAAGCTGCGCATTTAATTTGGAATGTTTTTCGACTGTGACCAACGTGGGGGTGTGAATTGTAGATTCAGAAAATGGCGCGATGTTTGTTGTAGCAATATTGGTGGTGCCCTTATGCGATTAAAATTGGTCGCGTGTGCAACTTCTGATGTGTTGGTGACTTCTGCTACCATTAATGATGAACTGCATTTCTAACGGCAGACTGTTTGTGTTAGCACTTCGGATGGCTACCATATGCTTTTAATGCGTGTGTATGCTAGTGCTAATGCTGAGACAGCAATCTTTCCACAAGGGACAGTGATGAACATTATGTGTTTTTCTTTGGCACAGGAACGGAGCAACGAAGTGGTGACCCGTTTGCTATGAAGCTGAAACTTAGACTACTAGACTACCAGTTAATCATTTCCGGACTGCCACCATCCTAGGGTTTTAAAATTGCAATCCGGACTACAGACCACGAAGGCAGAATCCATATGTCCTGTTCAACTTCAAGCAAGGTTATAATTAGGGCACATGCGATGGTTAGACCAGCTTGATGTAGCCTGTTGGGAAGGGCCGTACTGAAGGCGTCTGCTGCTACCACATCTTCTGTTTCTTCTTCTCTAGCGCACTTCTGCCTTTCAGTGTCATGTTTTGAAGAGGCATCGAGTGAAAGCTTTGGTATGTAGGTGTTCGTATTTACAGCCTCGGATATTCCATCAATCCCTTGTTTGCGTGGTCGACCTCCAACTCTGCTTCCAGCATGTCTAAGTAACAGCGACCTCTGTGGCGCACTGATAGTGACCTTGACACATATCCGAACCATTTGATCAGTTGTCATTTTTATGCCTGGTTCAGTCACTGTGATACATGCTAAGATAGCATTGAGTCTATTCTTTACTGTTTCTTCATCTTCAAATGGAGTCCTTGAGCTCACAGGGAAGTGACTGACTTTCTACCCAACCAGGACATCACACAAGCGATAAACACATGATGACACAATTTGCCACCATGCGGGTAAGGATCACCGTGGAGAGGTCCCAGAAACCGCGTTTAGCCTTTAGGCAATATTTATGGCCAGACTAATTGCGGCCCCTGACAAGAGCCAGAGTAGGGCTTCAAATAACGAAAAATTTCGTCCTAAAAAGGACGAGAAGTATTACACAACAATACCTACACAGGAACATCATCACCGTTTATATTTCCCAGTGGTTTCTCCCACAAGTAAGGCAGACAACTGTGATCTTACACAAGGATTTTGTAACCACAGATTTTTCTCACGAGTTGTCTCCTTCGTAGTTTTATTTTTACTTGTACAAGACAGACTAAGGGAGACAATGTGTGACTGATTGACAGGTGTGATTTTCTTAAGAGTTTTCTCCCTCGTTTGAATATTCTTGTCGGAAATGTTCGACGATCGGTCGGATTGTCCCCTTCGGGCCGTTATATAAAGGTTTACTAATCTGAGATTAAAAAAAAAAAAAAAAAAGCACATTAAAGATACCTCGCTCAGCCTCCAAGAAAATTATAATTTAGACATCAGTAGAAACACCACTACCCTGGCGTGAGCTCTAGTCCTGTGCAGGTAAGGATAGAGGGCCCAGTAATTTCCAGACTTCTCAAAAGGGAGAGTAGGCCCATCCCTCTGTAGCCTTTACCTCGTTTATTGCCCCATCCTGTTTCTCGCTGGGAGTTGAGATCCCATCCTCCACTGGATTGCTGGGAAGAATAGGGTCCACCACGTGAAGGTGAGGTAGGCTTGAGCAAGAGGCTTACATTAATTAAAGGTCTTAGTCTTGTATTCTGTCTCATTGCTCTATTAGGCCCCTTCCTGCAGTTAACCTTAGTCACTAAACGTAGTATTTTAAATACTGCTGCCTTCCGCTGGCTTGAGATTCAGCAGTATGCATATGCCGTGATTGTAACGACTCACAGAGCATACTCAGAAAAGTGGAGACAGGCATGCTGCGTGCAGAGTGGCAAGCATCACTTCAGAGGTGTCTGGTTTGGTAGTTATTGTACTTTACATATTTTCTTCAGGTATACCGGTGTGGTCGGCTCTGTGGCTAAGTCGATGCGAACGCCTCGCTTCGAAATGCCGGGATGCCGGGTTCGATCCCAGTTGCGGGCAATGCGCCTTGCGTTGGTTTCGACAGTAGTATCAAGAAAGCCGACCGTCCAGGAGCAGTGGCAAACTGCTGGACGTAAATTTGCCAAGAGAAACCACACAACAGCCAGAGGCTGTTAGGGTTGGTTCTGCAACGTCCTGTAAAGGATACGCAACTAACTTAAATACCGGTGTGAATCCTGGACAATCTGTAGGCAGGCCAAACAATTTCTTGAGGCATCAGAGATGTTGTTTTACAGAAGAATGCTTAGAATACCTTGGGCAGACAAAAAGAGCAACCAAGAGGTTTTGAAAGAGATGGGAGCCCGAAGACAACTGATCACAGACATCAGAAGGAGACAGTCATCATTTTTCCGTCATGTTATGGGAAGAGGGACAATTGAACATGTTGTGACCACTGGAAAGATCTGTGGAAAGAGGGAAGACGAGAGAAGATACTTGACCGTCTTGTTGCATGGCATGAAGTGTATCGGCACACGAACTGATACATGCTGCAGGAGATCGCAGATTGTGAAGAGGCATGATCGCCCACACCAGTCGACAAATAATCTAATGATGATGATGTTTCCGGTGTGTTGGGAAATGAACAGGCGGATAGACTGGTCGATTCTGCACCACCTGGTGGTGAATTGATGTATGACAAGCTCGATGTTGAGGGCCCTTTGGGAGCCAGTGAACAGTACGGAGGCGCAGATAGATCCTTACGGTCTGAGGAGAATAACGCTGCGAGGAGTTATCAGGGGATCTGGCCGACGCTTAACACTCAAGGGAAGGGCGAGACGGATATACACTCAGACAGTTACTGGAATTGGAACTTTTCGCTTGCTGTTGGAAATGGGGACGTGGCGCTTATGGGAGTGTCCCGAGTGCTGTGATGTCGATTCTTGATTCAACGTTCAGCATTCAAATTGTATTTTAAAGGCATATTTTTTTAACTGTTGGACTTTTGTTTTCTATAATCAATGTCTACAACCTGCAGTACAACACACACACACACGCACACACACACACACACACACACAAACATTTGTGAAGTAGTCAGGCCTGTACAAAGAGACAGGTAAATATGAATTAGAGCAGGTTTAGATAAAAACCAGTTGTAAAAAGGGGGGGGGGGTGGTTTATGATATGGACGGGTTAGAAATTTAGTATTTTTAATTAAAATGTTTCTAACCCACATATATAATTAAAAACACCCTGTTTATACCCAAACCAGCTCTCCGGCGTATTAGTTTTTTTTTAAAATCCTGCTACCCTTTCGCATCTTTAGGCCGGATATTACAGAGTATTAAGATTAGTTGCGTACCCTTTACAGGACGTTGCAGAACCAACCCCAGCAGCCCCTGGCTGTTGTGTGGTTTCTCTAGGCAAATTACGTCCAATAGTTTGCCATTGCTCCCTAGACGGTCGGCCCCCTGATACCACTGTCGAAACCAACGCAAGGCGCATGGCCCGCAGCTGGTTTCGAACCCGGCACCACGGCGTTACGATGCGTTCGCATCGACTAAGCCACAGAACCGACATTACAGAGTATACTGCAGTTTAAAAAACACGCCTGCTTCATCCGACTGATTGACTGACGGACATATTGACTGACTGAGTGACTAACAGACAGACATACTGACTGATTGACTGACAGACAGACATACTCACTGATTGACTGACTTACTCACAGACAGACTGACTGACAGATAAACAGACTGACAGACAGACTGACTGACTGACAGACAGACAAACTGCCTGACTGAAAGACAGATACACTGACTGACGTTCTATCCCACCAGTAGGATAAACACCCGGTGACACAAAGTGCCACCATTTGGATGAGGATCACCAGGGGAATAGGTCACAAAAACCCCTCTCAACCCACAGCTGGGTTATATTAGGGTCCCCGGCAACAGCCTACTTTATCTTCTAGGCCATGTGAAGATAATGTACTGACATATGAGAGCTGGGCAATACTTGAGAATTTTATTTACTTTTGAATCCCACCTCATACCAAACGGATTATCAGCAACTGGTCATTCTGCGTACAACATACAAATCCAGACTCCCGCTCAACTCTCGCGCCGTGTTAAACACACGTTGTGACCTAGAAACGTGCATGTCGCTATAAAACGTTTTTTACCGGTCAGGCAAACGTGTAATCCCCGAACCCCATTCAACGCACTCCTTCCTTCTCTGCCCTACCCCCGAACCATCTTAAACCATGTCTGGGGCGAAACATCTGTGACATTTCTCACGCTAGATATTGAATCGGTGGGCCGATCAATCGGGCCATCATTGATCTGATTTGGGGGACCGTCGTTATCCCTTGTCCCGACAATGTGGAGAGGCCCAATTTCCCTGTCGCTATTTGTTGGCCGACATGTCTCAGGGGGTGGCCGCACGACCTGAGTGGCCTAGATGACATGATGAGGGGTCGTGGACAAAAACAGTATAAATTGTGGAAGCTGCGTGTGTATGTGTGTGTGTGTGTGTTGCATGCGTACTTACGGATGTCACAATATTTTATGGTGTGTGTGTCAACCCAAAATAAATGGGGGGGGGGGGGGGTTATGGGGGGGGGGGGGGGGGTAAGAGAAAATGTTCCGATACTCACCATAAACTTAATATTCCAACAGTACTGACGAATATATGCCCACAAAAAGTGCCAGTACTGCGAACAGTTGCACACGGTTACAAACAAGTCATGGTGTAGGAGAATGAGTGGTCTCGGGTTATGGTGTCCGCCTCGAGTGCTGGAGATCCCGGGTTCAGGCCCCAGCAAAAGCCGAGCTTTTTTCACGTAGACTTCTTGTAATTTCTTCTCGTCTCTGGGTAGTAAGATTCGACGCCCGTATGTACTGTTACGCACGTAAAAAAATACTTTGGATGCTGGAAATCGAAAAATTTAATTTGGAGTTAAAAATGTTCCTAAGATATTTCAGGATCTTCGCCGGTGTTATGGAGCTCGTGCACTGCGCTGAGACTCTTCGGACTCAGGCTTGAGTTAGAAGTAGAACGGAGCACTTATAGTTTACTACACTTGTTCCATGATGTTGATCCGTTTAAACCTAAACAAGTCCTGGTGTGTGTGTGTGTGTGTGTGTGTGTATGTGTATACGTGTGTCTGTGTGTGTGTCGGGGGTGCGTAGGCGTGTTAATTGTGTGTGCATGGTAGCGGTGTGGTGGGGGGGGGGGGCGCTTTGTGTGTGTGTGTGTGTGTGTGCGTGTGTGTGTGTGTGTGCACGTGTGGGAGGTAGACATTGTGTGGGTCACGTGTGTAGGCGGAGGTTTTGTGGTTGCCACCTGCCTAGATTGTGCATGTTATGTTATTTGTGGTTCTTTGTATGGGATGGGTGCAGGAGGATACATTGTTGTGAGATGATTGCAGGACGGTACTTTGTATGGGATGGGTGCAGGAGGATACATTGTTGTGAGATGATTGCAGGACGGTACTTTGCTGTGGAAGGGTGCAGGAAGATACTTTGCTGTGGAAGGGGTGCAGGAAGATACTTTGCTGTGGAAGGGGTGCAGGAAGATACTTTGCTGGGGAGTGGATGCAGGGGGATACTTTGTGTGGAATGGATGCAGTAGGATACTTTGTGCGTAATGAATACAGGAGGCTAATTTGCCGTGGAGTGGATGCAGGAAGATACTTTGTGTGGAGTGGATGCAGGAAGATACTTTGTGTGGAGTGGATGCAGGGGGATACTTTGTGTGGAGTGGATGCAGGGGGATACTTTGTGTGGAGTGGATGCAGGGGGATACTTTGTGTGGAGTAGATGCAGGGGAATACTTTGTGTGGAGTTTATGCAAGGGGATACTTTGTGTGGAGTGGATGCAGAAGGATACTTTGTGTGGAGCTGACGCAGGAGGATACTTTGTGTGGAGTTGATGCAGGGGGATACTTTGTGTAAAGTGGATGCAGGGGGATACTTTGTGTGGAGTTGACGCAGGAGGATACTTTGCTGTGGAATGGGTAGAAGAGGACAGTTTGTGTGAGTTGATACATGATGCCATTTTGTGTAGGAGGACATAAGCTACCATTTTAAGTTACATGAATACGTGAGTACTGTCTATAGGATGTTTACGTAGGAACAGTGTGTGATGTATGTGTGTGTGTATGTGTGTGTGTTACGCGCAAGAGAAAATTAGAGCCTTTCTAAGCAGAGCTAGGGAGGACACGGAGGAGATATTACAAGTGACAGAAGCAAATTATTCAATAATTAGAGTCGTCAGGTTGTCTTGTCTTAACCTCATGTCTTATCTTTATGTCGGTGTACCGGACAGCCAACAGAGGTTGTCCAAGTGTCAGCATCGGGAGGCGACAGGCAGATTAAGGTAGAGGCAGAAAGAAATATAGAGGGGAAAAAAAGAGCAGTATTAAAACAGATGGAGCAGGGCAGAAAAGGAGAGAGAGAGAGAGAGAGAGAGAGAGAGAGAGAGAGAGAGAGAGAGAGGTGGGGAGAAAGAGAGGGAGAGAAAGGGAAAGAGAGGAGAGAGAGAAAGAGAGGAGAGAGCGATTGAGATTTAAGATATAGAATGCAATATTCTGGATGTGTAATTTTTTTAATTTGAAAATACAATATACGAACCTTTTTTTGTGTCCTCTAATGTGAAGCTGTTACCACATGAACGGACTCAGGGAAGAATGACTCAGGGAGGAATGTCTCAGGGAGGAATGTCTCAGGGAGGAATGACTCAGGGAGGAATGTCTCAGGGAGGAATGTCTCAGTGAGGAATGACTCAGGGAGGAATGTCTCAGGGAGGAATGTCTCAGGGAGGAATGTCTCAGGGAGGAATCATCAGGGAGGAATGTCTCAGGGAGGAATGACTCAGGGAGGAATGACTCAGGGAGGAATGTCTCAGGGAGGAATCATCAGGGAGGAATGTCTCAGGGAGGAATCATCAGGGAGGAATGTCTCAGGGAGGAATCATCAGGGAGGAATGTCTCAGGTAGGAATGACTCAGGGAGGAATGACAGGGAGGAATGTCTCAGGGAGGAATGACTCAGGGATGAATGACTCAGGGAGGAATGTCTCAAGAAAGAATGTCTCAGGGAGGAATGTCTCAGGGAGGAATGTCTCAGGGAGGAATGTCTCATTGAGGAATGTCTCAGGGAGGAATGTCTCAGGGAGGAATCATCAGGGAGGAATGTCTCAGGGAGGAATCATCAGGGAGGAATGTCTCAGGGAGGAATGTCTCAGTGAGGAATGTCTCAAGGAGGAATCATCAGGGAGGAATGTCTCAGGGAGGAATGTCTCAGGGAGGAATGTCTCAGGAAGGAATGTCTCAGGGAGGAATGTCTCAGGGAGGAATGTCTCAGGGAGGAATCATCAGGGAGGAATGTCTCAGGGAGGAATGTCTCATTGAGGAATGTCTCAGGGAGGAATGTCTCATTGAGGAATGTCTCAGGGAGGAATGTCTCAGGGAGGAATGTCTCAGTGAGGAATGTCTCAGGGAGGAATGTCTCAGTGAGGAATGTCTTAGGGAGGAATGTCTCAGGGAGGAATGTCTCAGGGAGGAATGTCTCAAGGAGGAATCATCAGGGAGGAATGTCTCAGGGAGGAATGTCTCAGGGAGGAATGTCTCAGGAAGGAATGTCTCAGGGAGGAATGTCTCAGGGAGGAATGTCTCAGGGAGGAATCATCAGGGAGGAATGTCTCAGGGAGGAATGTCTCATTGAGGAATGTCTCAGGGAGGAATGTCTCAGGGAGGAATCATCAGGGAGAAATGTCTCAGGGAGGAATCATCAGGGAGGAATGTCTCAGGGAGGAATGTCTCAGGGAGGAATGACTCAGGGAGGAATGTCTCAGGGAGGAATGTCTCAGTGAGGAATGTCTCAGGGAGGAATCATCAGGGAGGAATGTCTTAGGGAGGAATGACTCAGGGAGGAATGACTTAGGAAGGAATGTCTCAATTAGGTATGTCTCAAGGAGGAATGCACAGTTGGTTTTTAATTTTTCTATCATTCAAGGGTGTTTTTTTTTTCACAAACCACATCGCCATTGCGAGAAGGTGGTTTTCAGCTTTTCTCCTATTTGCCCATACATATAACAGCACATGTTTTATACATGTTACTTTAACATTCTTGTTCCTACCGCAAAATGATATCTTTTTATTGGCAACTGTCTTGTCATCGTGGTAAAGGCTACTTGTGTCAAGGCGATTCTACTAATTTTATCAAGGCATCTTGTTTTGACTATTCCAAATAAAACCATACTTATATTTAAAATCAACTTGAATGATAAAATGGAGGTGAGTACAGCACTTAGCAGAGATGTGCGCCAGAAAGTGTTGAGAAGAAATGACACCCAGCTACACACCTGTGTGTTGTGTGTGCGTGCGTGTGTGTACGTGCGTGTGCTGGGACTTCCCAATTGTTGGCTGCCCTGGGTGAAGGCGGAGAACTTGTGTGAGAGCTTGAATGAGCGGTGAGCTAGAGAACACACGGCCGCAGAGGGTTGAGGAGGGTGACGTATGGTGCAAGAATGCGCAGTTTAGGAGAAGGAGGTATGTTGCAGCAGGCGGTTCACAGTTTGTTGTGTGCAGGGAAGAGAACCTCATTTCTTGTGGATAACTTGTTGCTTGTATGGAGTTTCCAGCTCTACTGGCGGTTTGGCACCGGGTATGCGTATTTCTGTGTAGTTTTGCTGATTTTCTTTTGTGTGTTGTTGCACTTGCCTTTGATTTTACTTTCTACCACTAAGGTCAGGATTAAAACAAAACCTCCATTTTCTTGTCCGCACAAGATTTCAAATTTTTTGCTAGCTTGCAATGATGCGCTTCGAGGGGGGAGGAAAAGGTGTACATATATGTCATTGAAGTGCGTCTCTAACGCCAATTAAAACTCTATATATTGCGACAGCGTTTCTTGTTTATGTTTATTAATCTCTATCTATATGGCAGCACATCCACTCTTTTCTTTGACGTTATTTTCTTATATTCCCTTCTTCATCATTAAAAATATGTTGTTATTGTTGTTGTTTCTTGCATTTTGTTTTGCTTTCCTCTCCTTCCACTTATCTTCCTGTTTCTTCTTCTTCTTCTTCTTCTTCTTCTTCTTCTTCTTCTTCTTCTTCTTCTTCTTCTTCTTCTTCTTCTTCTTCTTCTTCTTCTTCTTTTCATCCTCCTCTTCCTTCTCCCACTCATCCTAATGTCCTCTTCTTCTTCTTCTTTTTCTTCTTCTTCCTTGCTTCCCTTCCAACGTGAGTGTCTTAGAGTTAGTTAAATACCCTACCGACTAATCTAACAAGCTTCAGCACACGTAATTCTAGAGAAATTTGACTAAAAAGCTCAACAAAATGAGGAAGCAGAAAAACGTGCACAAAACAACACAATGTAACGTTTCGGCCGGGCAGCCTTTTCCAAACAAAAGTGAACTACACAAACGTAACAACGAGGAGAGATTTTTAGTCAAATTTCTCTGGAATTCCTTGTATTAGCTTGACTGCAGTCACCTCCATATTTTCACAATTTTCAGCACACGTCTATGTCGGGTCAACTTTCTCTACAGTTCCACATTCAGTCCACGTATAGATTCTATTTCCTAGCACATTTACCATCGCTGTTTCCTTTCAGCCTACTTGTTATCTCTTTCAGCTGACTTGCTTTTTCAATGTCAGTTTTGAAAATTGAAGTATCGCGTTTGAATGGGCAAATACCCATAACTTAGAAGTGTTTATTATCATAGGAAATATGCATATTCTCAAAATGCTTACTTCAGTTTGTTCGTTTTGATTATATTGGGAGTTAACTTTGTTTAACTTCTGTTTTTCTGACACTTTCTCCCTCTTTGAAAATCTTCATTATTGTTAATTTTGTATCTAACATGTTCACAGCTTGCAACATTCTTTACTAGGTCATCTTTTACTGAAATTCTAAAATCAAAAATAATTTATAGAAAACAGTAACAGAATGTCAAGAAGTAATCATTCTTTTCATTTGTTTGCAGACGCCACCATTCTTTTGTTAAAACTGTTTATTCCATTTAATTTAATTTAATAGTATTTTTATTTTTTATTTTTTTATTTTACGGCTAAGTCGAATGAGACCGCAGAACTGGAAAGCAGACAAATGACGATGGGCATTACTGGGAAAGGTCAAATATTTGTTTCTTCTGGCCATTGTAAGCTGCTGCATTTTTCCACATATGTGGACAGAAAATAGATTGTTCTCTCGCCCACCTGCTTTCTGTCTGTCGGTCCATCCATCCATCCATCCATTGATCCATCCATCCATCCATCCATCCATCCATCCATCCATCCATCCATCCATCCATCCATCCATCCATCCATCCATCCATCCATCCATCCATCCATCCATCCATCCATCCATCCATCCATCCATCCATCCATCAATCCATCCTTCCATCCATCCATCCATCATCCATCCGTCTGTCTGTCTATCTACATGCCTGTCGGTCGGTCGGTCGGTCGGTCGGTCGGTCGGTCGGTCGGTCTCTCTCTCTCTCCCTCTCTCTCTCTCTATCTATCTATCTATCTATCTATCTATCTATCTATCTATCTATCTATCTATCTATCTATCTATCTATCTATCTATCTATCTATCTATCTATCTATCTATCTATCTATCTATCTATCTATCTATCTATCTATCTATCTATCTATCTATCTATCTATCTATCTATCTATCTATCTATCTATCTATCTATCTATCTATCTATCTATCTATCTATCTATCTATCTATCTATCTATCTATCTATCTATCTATCTATCTATCTATCTATCTATCTATCTATCTATCTATCTATCTATCTATCTATCTATCTATCTATCTATCTATCTATCTATCTATCTATCTATCTATCTATCTATCTATCTATCTATCTATCTATCTATCTATCTATCTATCTATCTATCTATCTATCTATCTATCTATCTTTCTTTCTTTCTATCTATCTATCTATCTCTCTATCTATCTATCTATCTATCTATCTATCTATCTATCTATCTATCTATCTATCTATCTATCTATCTATCTATCTATCTATCTATCTATCTATCTATCTATCTATCTATCTATCTATCTATCTATCTATCTATCTATCTATCTATCTATCTATCTATCTATCTATCTATCTATCTATCTATCTATCTATCTATCTATCTATCTATCTATCTATCTATCTATCTATCTATCTATCTATCTATCTATCTATCTATCTATCTATCTATCTATCTATCTATCTATCTATCTATCTATCTATCTATCTGTCTATCAGTCTGTCTGTCTGTCTGTCTGCCT
>CAJHNH020003057.1:447500-457500 GCA_905116865.2 Candidula unifasciata
TTCTTTTCTCTTTTTTCTTCTTTGTCTTCGTCTTTTCTTCTTCTTTTTTTCTTCTTCTTCTTCTTCTTCTTCTTCTTCTTCTTCTTCTTCTTCTTCTTCTTCTTCTTCTTCTTCTTCTTCTTCTTCTTCTTCTTCTTCTTCTTCTTCTTCTTCTTCTTCTTCTTCTTCTTTTTCTTCTACTTTTTCTTCTACTTATCTTCTTCTTTTTCTTCCTCCTCTTCATCATCATCATCTTCTTCTTCTTCTTCTTCTTCTTCTTATTATTATTATTATTATTATTATTATTATTATTATTATTATTAATATTATTATTATTATTATTATCCTTCTTCTTCTTCCTTTTCTTTTTCTGTATCATCTCACCCAGACCTGCACGTTAAGTGCCCTATAAACATATGTTTTTTCTTGTTCATGATCACCCCGTACAGTTAGACCAGGAAATAAAATGGTTGCCAATGTACATTCCTGGTCTCGAGTTGGACACTTTCAATTGACTGAATGCTTAAAGGTCTTTCTAGTAGTTAAATGTGCTGGCATGTTCTGCTTCTGAAGTTCTTACTAGCAAAGTGACGGTAGATTTATCTTTACGTTTAAAGCCCATTCCGTCTAGATAAGATTAGTGATTAGTGATAAGAAAGGAATATCATCACAGCACTCTGGACAGATCCACAGGTGTTCCGATCTCCTCAAAAGCTTCACAAGTGTAAAAGGACTGATGACGCCTGTTCTGTGTTGGTTAAAAAAGCTTCCTGTCCCCTTAGTGAAATGTTCATTTCTTGCAGCTCCAGGCTGCACCCCCATGTCCATCAGTCTAAACAGGTATACGAAGTCATGTCCTTTGGCGTGCTCCTCGGTACGGTAAGTGCAGCGCATGGCATTGATAACATCACTTCTGTCCAGTACTGGGCCAGCCATAGCAACCGCAGTGTCAGCAAGATAGTCTACATGCTCGTTTTTTTTTAACAACGGCATGACCTGGCACAAAGATGAAGGATAGGGCAGATATTCGTGAAGTGCTTAGTGTTTAAATCCACTCCTGCCTGATAAACCCAGCTTGAATTTTTTAAGCATATTCATCGAGTCATTAAGAATGCATACGTGTGTGAACTTTTGAGTACCAAGCCGTGCTAAAGCCTTTGTTACAGCCATAGTTTCCATTGTAAGGCTACTGGTTATTACAGAAAAGGCGCCATTCATCTCCTTGATGGTTTTCCCGCTAGAGCTTACTGTGAAGGCCTATGCACTTCGCTTGCCCATAATTACTGACCCATCTGTGTAAACTATAGCATCACCTTCATCTGTGTTGTCGCCAGTCAGTGTTCTAAGTTGTCAACAATGCCAGGAATCTGCTCTCTAAAGCCTCCATCAAGTGTGCTATGGACTGTAATATTAATCTTTGGAGAGGGAGGCATAATTATCCATTCAATTTTAAAGTTAATGTCAGTAAGGCCGCAAACACGTTCGATGGCATCCTCAGCGCGACCCATCCAGTATTTACCTCGTTTGAGTCTAGCATGATTATGTTTTCCATTGTGGGGAAATCCAAGAGGTATCGCATGGGTTTACAGGAGGTGTCTCTAGTGCATCCAAGAATAATACGCATTGCCTCGTTTTCAATTTGTTCCCAGTCTGTTCATCTGTGTGATGCTGAGTGTCATGATGGCCAAGGCGTATTCAATGGTGGGGAGAAATAACGCACGATACAACATTACAAGTAGCAGTTACTCACAGTTTGCAGCTCCCATAGATTTTATTGCGGAGAAACCTTTCTTGGCTTTGGTTATTGTGTGTTTTTTAAATACTTAGCATCTGTCAAATTTTATACCCTGGTATTTCATGGAATCAGATCTCTCCACGTCAGCGCCACAGTTTTCTGTCGGAATTGGTGTTTCAGAAAGGTGATTACTTAATTAGATCCAGGTGATTCGCTTTTGATGGATTAATTATTGCCCCTGAGGTGTTGCTCCAGGATGATATGCGATCTAATTCCTGTTTTAGATCCGAAACAATGTTAACTCTGTTCCTGCCCTGTCGGTACACGAGGATGTCATCTCAGTTGTTCTCCTGTGATCTTGACTGTGTAAATGTTGAAGAGAATAGGAGAACCCTGTGGCAAACCTAGGTGTATTTTTATCGGCTCAGAAGACCAAATACTCCATCGAAGCACAACCTTCCTCTGGAAAAGTGCGGCAGATATCCATCGAATGAGTTGGGGGGGGGGGGGGGAGTTTCAATTAACTGATAAATTAATTGGTGGAACGGAACTCAGTTGTATGCATCCTCCAGATCTATGGCGACTGACTGCACATTTTTCAGATCAAGCCTAAAAGCCTAGTCTAGATAAGATATCCTAATTAATTGTTCTTTAGCTCCTTTACACATTTGCTAGGGTTTGGGATTTTGGGAGGGGGAGGGAGGGGCAACTAAAAATGTGTTTAGGAATGTCGACGGAATTTATGGTGGCCTCAGTTGAGTGTGAACAAGACTGTAGTGGTATCTTACTGCCAAACTTCACACGGATGAGAATTATTTGACATCTAGTTTTGTGTTGTGGCGTAGGGTGACTCCCCAAAATGTGCAGTCTTATTCGTTGTTCTAACAGATTAATTTTGTTCTATAAGGTTTGTGTTGTTCTATAAGATTTATGTTGCTCTATGATATTTTTTTTTCTTAAAGATTTGTTTTGTTTGAAAAGATTTGTGTTAGTCATTAAGATTTGTAATGCTCAATATGATTTGTGTTGTTCTATAAGATTTATGTTGTTCTAAAATATTTATGTTGTTCTAAAGGATTTGTGTTGCTCTATAAGATTCGCGTTCTTCTAAAAGATTTCTGTTGTTCTATAAGATTTGTTTTGTTCTATAACATTTGTTTTGTTCGTAAAGAATTGTGTTGTTCTAAACGATGTGTGTTATTCTATAAGATTTGTCTTGCTCTATTAGATTTACTTTGTTCTATGAGATTTGTTTTGTACAATAAAACGTGTGTTGCTCTATAGGATTTGTGTTCTTCTAAAAGATTGGTGTTGGTCGATTTGTATTATTCATAACGCTTTGTGTTGTTTTTAAAGATTTGTGTTGTTCTTTAAGAAGTGTGTTAGTCTGAAAAACGTGTGTTGTTTTAAAAAATTTGTGTTATTTATGAGGTTTGTGCTGTTCTATTTCTGTTGTTCTAAAAGATTTATGTTGTTCTTAAAGATTTATGTTGCTCTATGAGATTTGTATTGTTCTAAAGGATTTGTGTTATTCTATAAGATTTGTATTGTTCCATAAAATTTGTGTTGTTCTAATAGATGTATTTTCTTCCAAAATATGTGTGTTGTTCTAAATGGTTTCTACTGTTCAATCAGTTAAGCTTTGTTCTATAAGATTTATGTTATTCTATAAGATTTGTGTTGTTCCTAATCATTCTGTTGTTCTAAAAGATGTGTTTTTCTGAAAGATTTGTGTTGTGCTTAAGGATTTGTGTTTTTCTTTAGGATTTTGGTTGTTTTGAAAGATTTGGTCTTTTCTTGATGATTAGTGTTCTTAAAGTTTAAAGTTGTTCTATGAGATTTGTATTTTTCTAAAAGATGTAAGTTGCTCTTTAAAATTTGCATTGTTTTTTAATATTTCTGAAAGATGTGTGCTGTTCTCAAAGATTAATGTTATTCTATAAGCTTTGTATGGTTCTATAAAATATGCGTTGTTCTATAGATTTGTATTGTTCTATAGATTTGTATTGTTCTAAAAGATTTGTGGTGTTCTAAAAGTTGTCTGTTTCTCTAAAAAGATGTGTATTTTTTTTTTTTTGTTGAAGATTTGTTTTGGTCTTTGATGAGTTGTTTTGTTCTAAAAGATTTGTTTGTTTGTTTTAAACGATTTTTGTTATTCTGTAAGATTTGCGTTGTTCTTTAGGATTTTGGTTGTTCTTCAGAATTTGTGTGTTTTTCTTGATGATTTGTGTTGTTCTTAAAGTTTTGTGTTGTTTTTTACGATTTATGTTTTTTCTTAAAGATGTGTGTTGTTCTAAAAGGTTTATTTTGTTCTTTACGTTTTGTATAGTTATATAAAATGTGTGTTGTTCTATAGATTTGTATTGTTCTTTACGGTTTTTATTTTTCTAAAAGATTTGTTCTGTTCTAAACAATTTGTGTTGCTCTAAAAGATTGTTGTTGTTCTAAAACATTTCAGTTGTTCCAAAACATTTGTGCTGTTCTATAAGATGTGTGCTGATCTAAATGATGTGTGTTGTTCAAAAATATTTGTGTTGTTCTAAAATATTTCTAAAAGATGTGTGTTGTTCTTTAGGATTTGGGTTGTTGTTAAAGATGTGTTTTGTTCTGATTTGTGTTGTTCTAAGAGATGGGTGTTGTTCTAAAAGATTTATATTGTTTTATAAGATTTGTTTTGGTCTAAAAATGTGTTTTGTATTATACAATTAGTGTTGTTGTTTAAGACTTGTGTTGCTGTTACTGATTAATTTTTGTTCTAAAATATATGTGTTGTTCTTAAACATTTGTGATGTTCATTCGGATTTGTGTTGTTCCTAAAGATTATTTTTGGTCTAAAAGATGTGTGTCTTTCTAGAAGATGTATGTAATTCTCCTAGATTTGTGTTCTTCTTCTTCTTCGTGTTCACCAGCTGTTCACTCTGGCGGAAAGTTCTGGTTGTTCGTCCACTTCTGAACTGCAGTCCTGCTCCAGAACCTGAGTGTTGCGTGTGCATCAGTTTTACAGATCTCATTCACTTGAACCAGACTGTTGGTTCCTTGTCTCTCAGGCAGATGCACTCCGACTTCAAAGGAAGCTCCCCAGTTAGTCGACTCTTACGACATGCTTTTGGTGAGGCAGTGGGTCTGTTCTTGTTTTCCCCACAATGAGGCCCCGAAACCCACACGGGGAAGATTTGTGTTGTTGTTACAGGTTTGTGTTGTTCTTAAAGATCTGAGTTGTTCTAAAAGATTTATGTTATTCTGTAAGATTTGTATAGTTTTATCAAATGTATGTTGTTCTAACAGATTTGTGTTGTTCTAAAGATTTGTGTTGTTCTAAAACTTATGTGCTTCTCTAGAAGATGTGTTTATGTTATTCTTTAAGATTTGTGTTGTTCTATAAGATTTGTGTTGTTCTATAAGATTTATGTTGTTCTAGAAGATTTGTATTGTTCTTTTACATCCCTGTTGTTGTAAAAAATGATGTTGTTCTAGACGATTTGTGTAATTCTACGATATTTGTGTTGTTCTAAAAGATTTATGTTGTTTCCAAAACATTTGTGTTGTTGTCAAAGTTTTGTGTTATTCTAAGCAATATTGTTGTTCAATAAGACTGTGTGTTGTTCTTTAAGATTGATGTTGTTCTGCCAGATGTGTGTTACTAGAATGATTTGTGTTGTTCTTAAAGAGTTGTGTTGTTCTAAGAGATGTGTATAGTTAGTAAAGATTTGTTTTATTTTAAAAGATATGTGTTGTTCTTAAAGATTTGTGGTGTTCTAAAAGATATGTGTTGTTCTTTAAGATTTGTTTTGTTGTTAAAAATGTGTGTTGTTCTAAAAGATGTGTGTTGTTTTAAAATATGTGTGTTGTTTTAAAAGATGTGTGTTGTTTTAAAAGATGTGTGTTGTTCTAAATGGTGTGTTGTTTTAAAAGATGTGTGTTGTTCTTTAAGATTTGTATTGTTCCATAAAATGTGTAGTGTTCTATAAGATTTGTATTGTTCTGTAAGATTTGTATTGTTCTATAAGATTTGTGTTGTTCTATAAGATTCGTGTTGTTCTTGGGTTTTCAGAAATATGTAATAAGCCTCAGCACGGTTATAGTGCGTTTCAAAAGTCGTGCTGGCACAAATATGTTTGTTTATATCCTCAGATTTCGCATGTCTTTCCTATTCTTTAATCGACTGTTCACATGTGCAGCGAGCGATACATTGTGATTATTTTGATAGCACTTCTCCCACTCAATGAAAAATCCTCAGCTTACGAGAGATTTACGCCGGAGATGACCACCTGAGAATGCCATGCCTATGACATGCAGTCTGAAGTTTCAAAAATTTCCCCTTTTCCAGTTTACTCAAGTTTCTGTAAGCATGCTGACTGTAAATCGGTCTCTCCGTAAATAAGGCAAAATGAAAACTAGATGTTTGTTTACAATTTATTTAATGTTAACATGGACATGATTATTGACAAGTTGTACGTGAAATGTCAACAACTGACACTGAAATGTCAACAACTGACACTGAAATGTCAACAACTGACACTGAAATGTCAACAACTGACACTGAAGAGTTACTGAGTTACATAATTTTAAAGTCCGGCAAGACTTCTGAAACACATTATAGTTGCTCTCCAATCTTCGGAGTTATATAAAACAACCGGTTTTATTGGCGTCTTATATATTGTGATCTTGATGTTAGGGGATACAGAGTTCGATTCTAGTAGATTTTGAAGGACGTATTACACTTTATTTCTATACTCTATTCTAGATCAGGCATGTCAAATTGGTGGCCCTTTGCAAACACACCTGCGACCCCACAAAAGAAATATTCTGCAGTAATGTTTGTTAAATTAAAAATAATTTTACTAGGGGATATTTTTTTTTATACTGCTCCGGCATACCAGCTAAAATAACACGCATTATTAGAAATGTATACGATGGTTCGGAATGTGCAGTGCACACTGAAACTTGCCTGAGTGATTGGCTTTCGGTGGAGACTGGAGTGAAACAAGGTTGCTTTCTATCTCCATTGTTGTTTGGAGCAGCGTTTGATTGGGTAATTAAAAAAACAAACAAAACACGCTGCAATAGCAACACTAGCATTCATTGGGTGGAGCAGTGGTTCTCATCCTGTGAGTCCCGACCTTTTTTGGGGTCCATCGCCCCTTTCACATGGGTCGAATCGGAAAACACATATTCATTGAAGCTGTCAAGTAGTAACGAAAATAACTGTATGTTTAGGGTCGCCACAACATGAGGAACTGTATTAAAAGGTCGCCGCATTAGGAAGGGTGAGAACAATCAGGGTAGAGAATGGACAACTGGAAGACGCACTCCGATATTAAAGAAAGCTCCCCATTGGTCGACTTCTACGACATGCTTATAATAGAGGCAGTGGCTTTATTGTTGTTTTCTTTAAAATGGGGTTATGGAAATCATACGATGAGTAATTACATTTTTTTGACAAAAGAGACTTTAATGGTTTGGCCATTTATTAAGAATGAAACTAATGATATCAGCAACAAGCACAACATGAAAGTAGAAACATCGACTAAGAAGAAGATATGTTAAAGGAGTCACTGATACCTCGAGACGCCACAACATCCTAACATACACGGCAAGCGAGCGTGCCTTGGCTCGGATACCAATAATCTATTAGCCTGCGACGCCAAGCTGCACAAAGCAGAATATGGACAAAAGAAAGACAAGTCATGGAATGGGAGACAAGGTAACATTTACAAACTTAAAGATCGGAATCCTGACATTGGAAACGATCGTTATTTATACCTCGGATTTGGAATGTTCCCCTCTGACCTTCCCCCACGCGACAAAGGAAACCTGGGAGAGTGTCTGTTGATAGAAGTTCTCTTCTTTGTCGGCTCTTATCTGACCTTCACCTGTTCTTTCGTCTTCTGGCTTCTCCACAAACCTGGTGCCGTGTACTTTGTCGTTATTCTGTTTTTCTTTCTGGCATTTCCCATGCAGTGTTTCGTGTCTGGTCTGCATGTGTTCGTTAACATTCCACGATCGTTTGTGGGAACTCATACAGTTCCAGCAGCCTAGTCGGCAAAGTTGGGGGTAGCACGGGGACATAGGAGTAGACTCGGCAGAGATAGGGAGAACGGGGTACATACAGTCCTAGCAGCAGAGTCGCTGAAGATGGGGGAACTCTGGGACGTACAATCCTAGCAGCAGAGTTGGTGAAGATGGGGGAACTCTGGGACGTACAATCCTAGCAGCAGAGTTGCTGAAGATGGGGGAACTCTGGGACGTACAATCCTAGCAGCAGAGTTGGTGAAGATGGGGAAACTCTGGGACGTACAATCCTAGCAGCAGAGTCGCTGAAGATGGGGAAACTCTGGGACGTACAATCCTTGCAGCAAAGTCACTGAAGATGGGGACACTCTGGGACGTACAATCCTAGCTGCAGAGTCACTGAAGATGGGGACACTCTGGGACGTACAGTCATAGCAGCAGAGTCACTGAAGATGGGGACACTCTGGGACGTACAATCCTAGCAGCAGAGTCACTGAAGATGGGGACACTCTGGGACGTACAATCCTAGCAGCAGGGTCACTGAAGATGGGAAACTCTGCGACGTACAATCCTAGCAGCAGAGTCACTGAAGATGGGGAAACTCTGGGACGTACAATCCTAGCAGCAGAGTCACTGAAGATGGGGGAACTCTGGGACGTACAATCCTAGCAGCAGAGTTGGTGAAGATGGGAAAACTCTGCGACGTACAATCCTAGCAGCAGACACTGAAGATGGGGACACTCTGCGACGTACAATCCTAGCAGCAGTCACTGAAGATGGGGACACTCTGGGACGTACAATTCCTAGCAGCAGAGTTGGTGAAGACGGGGAGCACCAGAACATACAGTCCTGAGAGTAGAGTCGGCAGAGATGGAGGATCGCTGGTGCAATAACATGGCTGGAGACACATTATTTTTTTCCGCGCATGCTTTCTCAGTGACTCTGTGAGTCTGCTCAAGAACTTGGAGAAGGGCTCAGGGTTGCCAGATAAAACACTTCATTTTACGCCAAACCATTACCCAAAAATGCCAGAAAATGCCAAATAAAGTGTACCATTGTACTCACTTCACATCAAAAGCTCTAGATTGAATTCTTCACTGTCATCCTCACTGGAACCAGTGGAAGATACAGCGTAAACCATTTTCATTGTAAAATCTTTAAGCTTTTTTTTTCAGATGGGATTAAGTCTTTGCAACTCAACTATAATGATGGCATATTTCTTGTTCCGAAAATCATCATTAAGGTCATCCTTAAGAGCAGGCAATATAATATTTGTTTATTAGGCATGAACATTAAGTTCTATGCAACTGTATGTTCTCCAATGTACTCCTCCGACCATGCGCTCTCATTTTTTCACTTAGATAATCAATTGTGCGTATTGCACAATGGCAGATCATGCCTACAGCAAGTTGCAACTCTGCTGCTTTAACTTTATCATTACTTTGCCTAGGAGTCATTGTTGTAATAAGCTGTGACTGGCTTTTTGACGGAGTTTTTATTATGTGTTTTTCGGATTTTTCATGATTTGATATGCTACTAATTCTTGGTGCATAAGTGCACTGACACAGTTTACAGTATGCTGCCTCTGATCCCTCTAAAGATATTTGGAGCCATAGGTATGTTTTCTGCCAGTTACTA
The DNA here is from genome assembly GCA_905116865.2 of Candidula unifasciata. Taxonomy (NCBI): domain Eukaryota; kingdom Metazoa; phylum Mollusca; class Gastropoda; order Stylommatophora; family Geomitridae; genus Candidula; species Candidula unifasciata. Next base: position 456,865 of record CAJHNH020003057.1, read on the forward strand.
TTATACTTGCAATGTCATAAGATGCTTTCCATTTTTATTTTTTGATGACGTGGCTACGGGTGGAAGTAATAAAATCTATCACAGACATCCTTTATATTTTCTGTAGTTCCTCAAGTAGTTTCCAAACAGTCTGAATCACTTGGTATCAGTGGTGGGGTTTTTTTTTTATCCCGCATTTATTTTAGTAAATTAACATAAATTACAGAGGGCCTTGGTTTATCGAAGTCACGATCCTTTTAGAAAGACAGTAGATAGAAAAAGAAATTGTGCGAATCTCCGTTAGTCTGTACCAGGACATCACAACAAAGTGAAACTGAAATAAAGATGTTAACTGTAGGTCTACGTTGCCAGGAAAAACCCAAATATGCAAAAATATGCCAGTTCATTATCTTATGCCAGTTCAATTTCAAATATGCAAAATTTGTGGAATCTGGCATTAAAAAATGCCAATATGACAACCCTGGAAGGGCTAGGTCTGAAGACAGAAGTTTGAGACTCTAAAGCGGTCACGTTTGACACGTATCAGTTTCATATTTGTGCCAGGGCACGCAGGTGCGCAAGGAAATATGCAAGCTGATCGACTTGCAGGGAAAGCTACTGTGGAGGGCGGACGAACCATGGAATATGCTGATATTC
>CAJHNH020003057.1:462500-467500 GCA_905116865.2 Candidula unifasciata
TTTGAATTATTTAAATGTTTTTTTCCTCACACTATCGACATAATCGCGGATTCTAAATGTGATTATCCTAACAATTCTTGCACGGAAACCGAATGAATTCACCATAATGAGTCCCATCTTAAACAAGTTATTTTATTTCGTTCGTTTTCGTTTTTTAGCCTACACAGACATTAACACTTCATTACCAGACGTGACTGTTTTTATTCGCCTACGCCATAAAATTATTCTGAAATAGTTCAACCCATTCAAGCTTGATTTCCTTCCATTCATTTCTTCCCGCATTAGATCAGAGCTGAGCGTGATCTCTTGGGGATAAATCGTCGTGCTAGTAAAATACTCACCTCAGTGGGGACAAATATGGGCGTGTGATCATACTGTGACATCTATTTACCTGTCTCTCTGTCCGTCCGTCCGTCTGTCTGTCTGTCTGTTTGTCTGTCTGTTTGTCTGTCCGTTTGTCTGTCCGTCTGTCCGTCCGTCCGTCTGTCTGTTTGTCTGTCTGTCTGTCTGTCTGTCTGTCTGTCTGTCTGTCTGTCTGTCTGTCTGTCTGTCTGTCTGTCTGTCTGTCTGTCTGTCTGTCTGTCTGTCTGTCTGTCTGTCTGTCTGTCTGTCTGTCTGTCTGTCTTCTCTCTGCCTGCCTTCAGGTTGGTCTGATCCGTCTGCCCGTCCCACCATCCCTTCCTGCATACACCCAAATGTCTGTTAATCTGCCTTTGTTTCTGCCTGCTTTTTAGGCAGCCGCCAGTCTGTCTGGCGGGCGTCTGTCTGTCTTTGAACCCGTCCATCCATCTATCGTTCTGTCTGTGTTCTCACTGTGCTGTCTGCCTTACCTTCAGGCAGAAATGTGTGCCTATCAGTATATCTGTTCTACTCCCCGCAACAACAACAACAAATAGACTTAGCGTTAGACGATCTCTTTCGGGTTGTCCGGGAATAGTAATCTGGGAATAGTAGCTCCTCATCGTGCAACTAGGTAGGTAGTTAGGTAAGTTGTACACCACCAGGACATCACACAGGCGATAAACACTCGGTGACACAAAGTGCCACCAAGCGGGTGAGGATCACCAGTTGAGAGGTCTCAGAAACCCCTTTCTGTCGTTAGGCCATATCTATGGCTAGGCCATATCTATGTTCCGGCTATATTCAGGGGCCCCGGCAGAAGACATGGTGGGGTTTCAAGTAACACCATTGCATTCTACAAGGGGACGACATTAATATAATCGTGTAATTAAAATATTTTTGCAGTTTCGGAATCGATGCACGTTGCATTTCCTCTACTCCCGATTGTATCAAAACGTAATTTTTATGTAGTTTCTTCATTCCTTACGAAAATTGTGACTAAAAGATGTGTTTATTCCTGGAAATAATGTTAAATGTGTTACATTAGTGTAGTTTGTTCAGTTGAAGATGAATTCGCGACAGGTCCGGCAAGTCGGCGGAGGATTCAGCGGTTCAAAAATAAATGCCCAAGATGAAAATAGGAGATGTTTTAGAAATAGGGAAAATAGAGGCCAGCAGAAGGTTAAGACCAGGGTAGGGACAATCAATATATGTGGATGGGGCAATAAAGAAGAACCAAGTGATAGAATTAATGAAGAAATATTAGGCTTATCAGAAGTGAGAATGAAAGGACAAGGAATGAAGAAACTACAGAAAAATTACGTTTTGATACAATCGGGAGTAGAGGAAATGCAACGTGCAAAGCAGGGAGTAGGATTTGTCATCGATCCCGAAACTGCAAAAAATATACTTGAAGTTAACTACATCTCGGAAAGAATTATAAGTTTGAAATTACAAGTTGGAAATAGTTTGGAGGTGTTTTTTCAGATATATGCTCCGTGCAATGGAAATTACAGTGAGGAGGATTTAGATTAATTCTTTGAGGACCTGGATGATGAAATTTGTAAGATAGATAATAATGAGAAACTGATCGTGATGGGTGAGACAGGACGAGACAGAAGAACATTTACAAGATACCTAGGCAATTATTGGAGACAACAGCATTAGAAATGAAAATGGCGAAAGACTGTTGGATATTTGTGCACAACATGACCTTGTTATTACCAACACCTTCTTTCAACATAGAGCTTTACAAGTTTTAAATGGTATAAATGGAATGATCCAGATACCAAGAGTCAAACTGATTACATCTTGACGAGAAAAAGAGACTTTCATGAAGTTACAGATGCGAGAGTTATACCAAACTTGAGTTTAGATACAGATCATAGGATGGTGAAACTTGACAGAAAAGTCAAGATAAGTTATCAAACAAAAAAGAAATGTAATAAAAGTGACATAATAAAATGGAAAGAACTAGAGTGTGAGAAAAATAGGCGAGCGTTTCAGCAAAAATTACAGGAAAATTAGGAACAACTTTCACAAAACACACTTGGGGTAAATACAGAATGGTTGAATTTCAGAGACACCACTATGAAAAAAGCACAAGAAATATGTGGAACTAAAAGGAAAGGTAACATAGGATGTAAGCTCTCAACATGGTGGTCTGGAGAAGTAAGAAGAATTGTGAGCAATAAAAAGAAAGCTTATGGCATTTGGCTGAGCAGCAGAACAGAAGAGGATTACATAACATACAGGATAATTAGAAGAGTAGTAAATAGAACTATCAGACAAGCAAAAAGAGATTCATGGGAAAAGTTTGGAAGCAAGCTGGTTGAAGAAGAAAGAACAGCAGAGAAAAACTACTACAAAAAAATCAAAGGCATGAGAAACAGGAATAAAGAATACAACCCAACAGAAATTATAAATGATGAAGTTGGCCAACCTTTAATAGAACATACCAAAAAGTGGAGTAATTACTTTGAAGCATTAATTAGCTGCAATAAAACAGATAAAAGCAGGGAAGAACATAACAACAACTCGGAACTAACAGCAGAGGAACTAGAACCAGGTATATTATTGGATGAAGTAAAATATGTCATTCGAACCGCCTCTAGACTAAAGGCGACAGGTATTGATGATCTACCAGCTGAGGCCATCAAGGCAGCAGGAGAAACGGGAGCAATATGGTTAAAGAGAATATTTTAGGTGGCATGGGAAAATCAAGAAACACTATCAGATTGGCAGACTGCTGTCATTGTCCCCGCTGTGGAAAAATAAAGGAAGTAAGAGGGAATGTACTAATTACAGAGGAATATCACTTCTCAGTCACACTGGGAAAATGTTTGCTAAGATCATCGACAAAAAGGCTGAGACCATTGATAGAGTATCAACTTTCAGAAGCACAGATGGGCTTTCGACGAAACAGAAGTTGCACAGATGCCATTTATACATTGAGACAACTATCAAAGAGGACAATAGAACATTATAAGACATGTTTGTTGACATTAATTTATAGACCACGAAAAAGCCTTCGATAGAGTCGACAGGAATATGTTGTGGGAATGTATGGGGAAAAAAGGAATCAGCAATCATCTCATTAATATTTGACCCCCGTGTGGGTTCCGGGGCCCCATTGTGGGGAAAACAAGAATAGACCCACTGCCTCCCCAAAAGCATGTCGTAAGAGTCGACTAATTGGGGAGCTTCCTTTGAATTCGGAGTGCATCTGCCGGAGAGGCAAGGAACCAAAAGTCTGTATTCAAGAGAATGAGATCTGTAAAACTGATGCTCACGCAACACTCAGGTTCTGGAGCAGGACTGCAGTTCAGTAGTGGACGAGCAACCAGAACTTTCCGCCAGAGTGTACAGCTGGTGAACGCGAAGAAGAAGAAGAAGATTAATACTTGCAAAAGCCTGTACACACGAAGTAAATGCTGCATAGTATTGAAGGCAGGGTTGTCAAGAACTTTTATAGTGAACTCTGGTGTGCGTCAGGGCTGTGTACTATCGCCGCTTCTTTTCATAACATACATGGATACCATATGTAGCGAAACGAACTTTAATCATGAAGAAGATATTACAGAATTACTTTTCGCCGACGACCAAGTACTCATAGCAGAAAATACGGAATACCTACAGAACCACCTAAATCAAATTAGTAACAACGGGGAGGAATATAATATGAAAGTAAACACTACGAAGACAGAGACAATGATGATAGAAAGACATAAAGACAATTTAGAAATTAAATTAAAAAATAACACCTTGAGACAAACAGAGGAATTTAAGTATTTGGGAGCAATTTTTACATCCATCGGAAAACTGGACAGAGAAATTAGCTCCAGATGTGCCAAAGCTAATCAAGAAATGGGTCAACTATCTCCCCTGTTGACACACAAGCAGATACCTCGGAGCACTACTTACTTACTTATGTCCTTTTCAGGACGTAATTTTTTCTTATTTGAAGCCCCACTGTGGCTTTTGACAGGGGCCGCAATATAGGCAGGCCATCAATATGGCCAATTGTCTGAACGCGGTTTCTGGGACCTTTCCAAGGTGATCCTCATCCGCATGGTGGCATTTTGTGTCATCGGGTGTTTATCGCTTGTGTGATGTCCTAGTGGGGTAGAGAGTCAGTCAGTCGGAGGACTACAGTGAATCTTATCAGAACTATTTTTTGGCCAACACTATGCTATCAATGCCAAACGTGCACAAACAGCCTCCAATGAACGTAAAATTGTGACAACAGAGATGAAATGCCTTAGAAGAGCTGCAGGAGTTTCAAGGAAAGACAGAATACGAAATCAGACGAATGCTAGGAATAAAGCCAGTCTTACAGGTCATCAAAGAACAACAAATGAAGTGGTTTGGACACCTAACAAGAATGCCCTGGTACTATCTGCCACAGCGAGCCACACTAAAACGTTACAACGGGTATAGAGCGAGTGGAAGACCTCGGAAAATATGGAGTGATGGCATTAAGAACAACCTTACAGAAATGAACATCAGTCTCAATAGTGCTCTTGACAGAGCTCATCAACGAATATTACATCTCCCCCCCCTCCCCCCCCCCCCCCCCCCGAAACTTCGATGAGGTAAAAGGTGGAAGAGAAGAAGAAGAAAAAGAAGAACTAAAATATCACCGGGCCGCTTTCACGGCG
>CAJHNH020003057.1:470000-571039 GCA_905116865.2 Candidula unifasciata
AGACAGACAGACAGACAGACAGACAGACAGACAGACAGACAGACAGACAGACAGACAGACAGACAGACAGACAGACAGACAGACAGACAGACAGACAGACAGACAGACAGACAGACAGACAGACAGACAGACAGACAGACAGACAGACAGACAGACAGACAGACAGACAGACAGACAGACAGACAGACAGACAGACAGACAGACAGATAGATAGATAGATAGATAGATAGATAGATAGATAGATAGATAGATAGATAGATAGATAGATAGATAGATAGATAGATAGATAGATAGATAGATAGATAGATAGATAGATGGACGGACGGACGGACGGACGGACGGACCGACGGACGGACCGACCGACCGCCCTCCCGCCCGCCCGACCGCCCGCCCGCGATAGATATATGGATGGATAGATGTATGGAATGAATAAAGATAATGGGTGAATGGATTGACTGTGTAACTGATTGACTGATTGACTGATCAGTAAATAATTGACTTTCCTGTATTTCCAGGATGACAAGTGCTTTTCTCATCCACTCTGGCTTTCTGAACTTCCTGAAAGCTGCCTTCTGCATCGCCTTTGGTTTGAACCTCCTGAGCAGCGCCGATGACAGCAAGGGCAACCAACCAGCCGACTGCGTTCTGCAAGGGTCTGGCTACATCGTCGTGGTGACAACTTCAGCAATCAATATGGTCGCTATGATATGTACAGAGGCGTATACATTCGGAGAGGTTAATGTGGGCGGAAATTCTCGTGGAACTAGTTGTTGCATTCTTTTTGGATTACTTGTTGTGTACATTACAAGCGTAATTCTCCATTTAGGGCCGACTCTGATTGGCGGGAGTATAGTGTACAATCCGGATATTGGTAGTTGTGCGTTCAAACTAGGCAGTGTGGCCGGGTACGTCGGCAATGTCATGTGGATTGTGATTATATCCATTTCCTTCATGGGCGTGGGTTTCTTCCTGAGGAAGCTTTACCAGGAGATTCAGTTGAACTGTCCCAATCGGGTGTCGATGCTGGTGAGGCATTCCGTAACGATCAGCAGTGCCAGAGGTCGCAAGCCTTCCGCGTGTACGGTACACGAGATGACCCAGGAGGCGATGCATCGAGCCAAAATCTTTCTTATCACAGCCATCGCATTCGCGCTGTGCTGGTATCCTCTGTTTCTTCTGATTATTGTTGATATTAATTTCCGGGTGTCGCCAAAGGTAAGCTCTGCTGAGTGTTGTGTTTTGTTGTCGTTGCTGCTGTTTGGTGATGAGTATGATGATTATGACGAAGATAATGATGATGATGAGTAGGATGAAGATCAGGATGATGATATTGCAGATGATGATGAAGATGATGATGATGAGGAAGATAATAATAATGATGATGATGAGTAGGATGGTGATGAGGATGAGGATGATGTTGAAGATGATGATTATGAGGAAGATAATAATAATGATGATGATGAGTAGGATGGTGATGAGGATGAGGATGATGAGGATGAGGATAGGATGATGATGTTGTTGGTGATAATGATGAGGATGATGAGGATAAGAATGATGATGTTGTTGATGATAATGATGAGGATGATGATGTTGATGATACTGATGAGGATGATGAGGATAAGGATGATGATGATGATAATTATGAGGAGGATGATGATAATGAAAATGATGAGGATGATAATGATGAGGATGATGATGATGATGAAGATAATGATGATGATGAGGAGGAGGATAAGGATGATGATGTTGATAATGATGATGATGAGGAGGATGAGGATGATGACGATAATGAGGATGAAGAGAAGGAGAAGGAAAAGTCTAGGATGATATTGATAAAAATGAGGATAATTTTTGGTTCATAACTATGTTGTTGTTATTGTAACGGACTCGAGAACATGGTACCAGCTGGCAAGATTGGTGGGAAAAGAGCGAGAGGGAAGGCAAAAGAGATAATTACATGAATGATTTAGTCACTGAAATTAATGAGACAAGAACTCTGAACTGATCCGTGATTCTGGTGATCGTAGTAGCAAAACTTGTGCTTACCGGCGCGCCACAGATGCTGCAGTCCATTCCTCGAACATGTCCAACAAGCTCCGACGATTACTTTGGCCATATAAGGCGACTCTTTATCCTCTTCTTCTTCTTCAAAGCGATTAACGGCTGTGAATTCAGTGGGAAATTTCTAGTTGTTCGTCCACTTCTGAACTTTGGTCATGTTCCGGAACTTTAGTTCTGCATGCACAACAGTTTTACAGATCTGGCTGATTTCTACGGTGTGGCAATAACTAGTGCTACCCATAGAAGACTGGGGTACGAAACTGTTCCTGCCCACGACACTTTATGGCAAACGGCAAAATTGATAATGATGATGATTGGTCTGCTCCGGTGTGTCACACTTATTGCCAACTGTACTCTTAACTTCATTATATCTTCGGCAGTCCCCGTTGTGTAGTGGCTAGACATTCGCCTGCGGATCTGAAAGTCGTGGGTTCGAGTCCGAATGGAGCAGCACATTTTTAAATTCCAAAAATGACTTTGGCTCTCAGGTCGACCCAGTCTTAATCGGGTACCAGGTAATAGTCGTGGGAAGTAAAGGCGGCCGGCGTTATGTTAACTGCACCACCCACCAAGATTGGTTTATAACATATAGTTAGTTAGTTGCGTATCCTTTACAGGACGTTTCAGAACCAACCCTAGCATTTGTTGGCTGATTGTCATTTTTATAAGCAACGTTACGTACAGTAGTTTGCCATTGCTCCTGGACGGTCGGCTTCTCGATAATACTGTCGAAACTAACGCAAGGCGCAGAGCCCGCAGCTGGGATAAAACCCGCCACCCCGGCATTACGAAGCGCGTTCGCAACGACTTAGCCACAGACGCCGACACATAGACCCCCCCCCCCTTCCCCCGAATTGCCCAATACATCTGATGGTGTGAAAAGGGCTTTACCTTACCTTTAATCATAGCTTCTTTGGAGGTGAAAAGTGTCCCTCGGCGGTGTCCTGATGGTTTCTCTATTCCACATGGGACTCTTCAGAGAGCAAATCAATCCTTCCGGTAGGTTTGGTGAGGATGAAAACAGACAAAACGAGGAAGATTTAACAAAACATACAGACAGACATGGACAATTTCAGAGAGCTTACAGACAGACATGGACAATTTCAGAGAACTTACAGACAGACATGGACAATTTCAGAGAACTTACAGACATGGATATTTTCATAAAACTTACAGACGTGGACAATTTCAGAGAACTTACAGATATGGACAATTTTAGAGAACTTACAGACATGGACAATTTCATAGAACTTACAGACATGGATAATTTTAGAGAACTTACAAACAGACATGGACAATTTCAGAGAACTTACAGACAGACATGGAAAATTTCAGAGAACCTACAGACAGACGTTGACAATTTCAGAGAACTTACAGACATGGACAATTTCAGAGAACTTACAGACATGGACAAATTCAGAGAACTTACAGACAGACATGGACAATTTCGGAGAACTTACAGATATACAAGGACAATTTCAGAGAAATTACAGACATGGACAATTTCAGAGAACTTACAGACAGACATGGACAATTTCAGAGAACTTACAGACAGACATGGACAATTTCAGAGAACTTACAGACAGACATGGACAATTTCAGAGAACTTACAGACATGGACTATTTCAGAGAACTTACAGACAGACATGGACTATTTCAGAGAACCTACAGACATGGACAATTTCAGAGAACTTACAGACAGACATGGACATTTTCAGAAAATTTATAGGCATCGACAATTTCAGAGAACATACAGACAGACATGGGCCTTTTCAGAGAACTTACAGACAGACCTGGACAGTTTCAGAGAAATTACAGACAGATATGGATAATTTCAGAGAACTTACAGACAGACATGGACAATTTCAGAGAACTTACACACAGACCTGGACAGTTTCAGAGAAATTACAGACAGACATTGATAATTTCAGAGAACTTATAGACAGACATGGACACTTTCAGAGAACTTACAGACAGACATGAACAATTTCAGAGAACTTACAGACAGACATGGACAATTTCAGAGAACCTACAGAAAGACATGGACTTTTTTAGAGAACTTACAGACATGGACCTTTTCAGAGAACTTACAGACAGACATGGACATTTTCATAAAACTTACAGACATAGACAATTTCAGAGAACTTACAGACATGGACAATTTAGAGAACTTACAAACAGACATGGACAATTTCAGAGAACTTACAGACAGACATGGACATTTTCAGAGAACTTACAGACATGGACATTTTCAGAGAACTTACAGACAGACATGGACAATTTCAGAGAACTTACAGACAGACATGGACAATTTCAGAGAACTTACAGACAGACATTGACAATTTCAGAGAACTTACAGACATGGACGATTTCAGAGAACTCACCTACAGACATGGACATTTTCAGAAAATTTATAGACATGAACAATTTTAGAGAACGTACAGACAGATATGGACCTTTTCAGAGAACTTACAGACAGATATGGACAATTTCAGAAAACTTACAGAAAGACATGGACAATTTCAGAGAACTTACAGACAGACATGGACAGTTTCAGAGAGCTTACAGACATACATGGATAATTTCAGAGAACTTATAGACAGACCTGGAGAATTTCAGGGAACTTACAGACAGACATGAACAATTTCAGAGAACTTACAGACAGACATGAACAATTTCAGAGAACTTACAGACATGGACAATTTTAGATAACTTACAGACATAGACAATTTCAGAGAACTTACAGACAGACCTGGATAATTTAGAGAACAAACTGACAGACATTGATAATTTTAGAAAATATACAGACCATGAAAATATCAGAATGTATACTAAAAAACAAGGACAAGTTAAGAAATAAGACAAACAAACAAGAAAATATTGCAGATATGTTCACATATCGTAGCGTATCCAGCATCTGGTTGTCTATTTTCATATACAAATCTTTTTTTATACACAAATCTTTTTTCATACAAACATCTTTTTTTATACACACATCTTTTTTCATACACAAATCTATTTTTGTACACACATCTTTTTTCATACACAAATCTATTTTCATACACAAATCTATTTTTATACACACATCTTTTTTCATACACAAATCTATTTGTATACACAAATCTATTTTCATACACAAATCTATTTTCATACACAAAACTATTTTTATACACACATCTTTTTTCATACACAAATCTATTTTCATACACAAATCTATTAATATACACACATCTTTTTTCATACACAAATCTATTTGTATCCACATATCTATTTTCATACACAAATCTATTTTCATACACAAATCTATTTTTATACACACATCTTTTTTCATACACAAATCTTTTTTTATACACAAATCTATTTTCATACACAAATCTATTTTCATACACAAATCTATTTTTATACACACATCTTTTTTCATACACAAATCTATTTTCATACAGAAATCTATATCAAACACAAATCTATTTTCGATGAAGGTTATTATAGTCAGTATGGGTTGTCTTTACGTCCCTGAATATTCCCCATTATCGACTTCACATGTGGTCCACATGGAAATCCGTGTATTTCTTTTCCAATATCCCCTACATGTCTGTCTGTCTGTCTGTCTGTCTGTCTGTCTGTCTGTCTGTCTGTCTGTCTGTCTGTCTGTCTGTCTGTCTGTCTGTCTGTCTGTCTGTCTGTCTGTCTGTCTGTCTGTCTGTCTGTCTGTCTGTCTGTCTGTCTGCCTGCCTGTCTGCCCGTCCGCCCGCCCGACCGCTTGCCCGCCCTCCCGTCCGTCCATCTGTCTGTCTGTCTGTCTGTCTGTCTGCTTGGATGTGTATCTGATCTTGTTGGTCTTTCGGTTCTGTTTGTCCATCTGTCTGTCAGTTTGTATGTCTATCTTTGTGTCTATGTGAATATCATTCGGTCTATAATTATGTCTGTATATCTGTCAGTTTGTTAGTCTGCTAGTCTATCCCTCTAAAATATGTCTATGACTATCGCTCTGCCTGTATTGGCCTGTCTGTCTTTCAGTCCATGTTTGGTCTGTCCGTCGGCCTATTTGCCTGCTTGTCTGTGTGTCTAACCATCTGTCTGTTTTTCTGTCTGTAGAACTCTCTGTGTGAATGTCTTTTTTTCTGTCTTTCTGTCTACATGCCAAACGTCAGTCTGTCCCACGATCTATTTGTATAAAGGGAGGAGGTGGGTGATATTTCCACTGCTGGTCTCAAGTCTTATCCAGGAAAAAAGATAAGAAGTATGGAAGACAGAAGGGGTTTTGTTCACCTTAAATTACATCCGCTAGAGCCGCGTACGTTTCCTATTTACGTCCTCCAGTGTCTGTTACAAGTCAATCGTCAAATTTGATACTACCGAGTTCCATAAAAAATCAATCTTGTGATAAATACGAAACGAACGTAGATACATCGATTCGCGGACTTTTACAGTCTGTGTACATTTTTACACCGCCGGTGTGTTGGGAAATGAGCAGGTGAACAGATCGGCTGGCTCTGCACAACTTGGTGGAATACTGATGCATGATAAGGCAGACGTGGTTAGTGCCTTGTGGGAGAGCGTGTACAGTTAAGAGGCTCGAGGCTCAAAGGAAAGGCAAGACAGACGTTTAATTAGAATGTTAATGACACCATTAATATCGGAACTCTTTACTTGCTGCTGAGGATAGGGACGGTGCGCTTATGGGAATGCCCGGAGTGCTGTGATGTCGGTTCTTGAATCAACTCAACTCAGCTCTGTGAAGAAGAAAATAATTTGAGCTTTTGAACTGAAATGTTACAGAAACATTCTTAGAATGACATGGAACAAACAAACAAACAAAAAACAAAAAAATCGACAGAGAATGGGGATAGGAGGTGTAGTTTCGAAGCAGAGGCAGACCTTATTGAATTTGGATACAAGACACTAAAGATGCACTGGCTATGTAAGCACATGGGGCTGGGGAATTAGCTAGGGACAGAGAGACTTTCGGGCGTGTCGTGATGAGAGCGACGTTCTGTAAAAGACCGACTGTTTGACGATGATGTTACGTCGAGTGAGGAGATAATAGTGACAGAATCAGGCGTCTCATTTAGACTTTAAATTAATTCAGTTAGACCTCTTTGACAAGAACTGACTTTAAGAAGAACAACCGGTTAACATCAAGAAAATGTTGGTCCCAGCAGGGGTGAAATAACTTGATTCTCAGTTAACACGAATTTTTAGACCAGCACTAGATTATTCGCTTCCTACGAATTCGTGTTTATGAATTTTCATGTAACGATTTTGAGTTCTAGTCCTGTTTAGTGTTTTCTGGTGCTCCAATTTAACTATGCTATAAAGTAGTACAACGATGCCAGCATCAAGAGCATACAACATGAAAATCGAAACACCAAGAGGCAGGGGAAGACCAAGAAGAAGATGGATTGAAGGAGTCACGGACAACTTGAGACTTCATAACATCACGGCATATGAAGCGACTGAGCGCGCCCTGGCTCGGTTGCCGATCATCTGATAGACTGCGACGCCTAGCGGCACAAGCAGATTTTGACAAAAGAAGAAAGAAGATAAAGTAGTTCGGTTGAACGGGGTTTCCCAGAAATGTAGCTATTTGATTCTTATCCGTGAGATGTTCATATTGTACAGAGTGCAATCTTTGAAAAGGGAATTCTTGGTAACGGAGGGGGAGGAGACATAATGATGTTAGACTCATACTTTTTACAGACCGCTCTACGCTTTGCGGACGTGATGCCGGTCGCCTTGACTTCCCGAGACATCTCCTGGTTCTCACTGTAAGGCTAGATTGACTCGGAAGTCAAGTTTTATGTACCGGGTGTCCGTAAAATCATTGTGCACTTACTTCCTAGGACCGGTCAAAAATTCATCATAACTTTACGGACACACGGTATTTTATTTTAAATTCGTCTGGACACGAATCTGAGCCCAAGACCCTGGAGCCGCAGGCGGACGTCTAACAACTTTACCTCCCGAGAACACACTAGACAACATAAAAGCTGACTTTCCTATACAATTGACAGAACAAATCCCAAGAACACACTAGACAATCTAAAAGCTAACTTTACCACACAATTGATAGAACACTTCCCAAAAACACACTAGACAACATAAAAGCTGACTTTACCACATAATTGATAGAGCACTTCCCAAAAACACACTAGACAACATAAAAACTGACTTTACCACACAATTGATAAAACACTTCCCAAGAACACACTAGACAACATAAAAGCTGACTTAAGCACACAGTTGATAGAACATCTCCCAAGAATACAATAGACAACATAAAAGCTATCTTTACCATACAATTGATAGAATACCTCAAATAACACACTAGACAACATAAAAGCCATCTTTACCACACAAATGACAGAACACCTCCGCAGAACACACTAGACAACATAAAAGCTAACTTTGCCACAAAAATGACAAAACACCTCCCCAGAACACACTAGACAACATAAAAGCTAACTTTACCACACAGTTGATAGAACACTTCCCTAGAACACACTAGACAACATAAAAGCTAACTATACCACACAATTGACAGAATCTGTAGCCTTAGATGTTAACGGTGCCTCTCCGCACCTATCTATTTTTATAAGCTTTTATTGGTTTCAACTTTGTATGTTGCCTGATTTGTCTCATTGTCTGTACTTCTGTATTCTCCATCTATGGTGCCAATCAATGATAGTGACGACGAATAGTGATGATGTTGGTAGAGGTGTTGATGATGATGATAAGAATGATGATGATGGTGGGGTTATGGTTGTTGTTTTGGTGATGATAAAAATAATGGTTTCGATGGTGATGCTGATGATGATGATTACGTGAACATGTTATAACCGCTAGAATTATTCTACAGCCTTTTATCATGACTTGGAGGAGTGTCACCATATGAAGTTATCAATTTTGTTGGGGACTGCAGGCTGTGAAGCCTCATAATCACCCACGACAGTCAGCAAGCCATTTGATGATGATGATAATTATTAAAACGATTATAGTGGTGGTGAGCAAGGGAAAGACAAAAAAGTGGAAACTGACAAGTAAACATATATAAATGGACACAGACATGTTGACATAGACAAGTGGAAATAGACAAGTGGACACAGATATAGAGAGATAGACAAGTGGACATAGACAAGTGGACATAGACAAGTGGACATATATATAGAGAGATAGACAAGTGGACATAGACAAGTGGACATAGACAAGTGAACATATATAAATTGACACAGACATGTTGACATAGACAAGTGGAAATAGACAAGTGGACACAGATATAGAGAGATAGACAAGTGGACATAGACAAGTGGACATAGACAAGTGGACATATATAATATATATATATATATATATATATATATATATATATATATATATATATATATATATATATATATATATATATATATATATATATATATAGATAGACAAGTGAACATAGACAAGTGGACATAGACAAGTGAACATAGACAAGTGGACACAGACAAGTGGACTTAGACAAGTGGACATAGACAAGTGGACATAGACAAGTAAACATAGACAAGTGGACATAGACAAGTGGACATAGACAAGTTGACATAGACAAGTGGACATAGACAGGTGAACTTAGACAAGTGGACAAAGACAAGTGGACACAGACAAGTGGACATAGACAAGTGGACATAGACAAGTGGACATAGACAAGTGGACATAGACAAGTGGACATAGACAAGTGAACTTAGACAAGTGGACAAAGACAAGTGGACACAGACAAGTGGACATAGACAAATGGACATAGACAAGTGGACATAGACAAATGGACACAGACAAGTGGACATAGACAAATGGACAAAGACAAGTGGACACAGACAAGTGGACATAGACAAGTGGACATAACAAGTGGAAATAGACAAGTGGACATAGACAAGTAGAAATAGACAAGTGGACACAGATATATAGAGACAGACAAGTGGACATAGACAAGTGGACATAGACAAGTGGACATAGACAGGTGGACACCGACAAGTGGACATAGACAAGTGAACATGGACAAGTGGACATAGACAAGAGGACATAACAACTGGAAATAGACAAGTGGACATGGACAAGTGGAAATAGACAAGTGGACACAGATATATAGAGATAGACAAGTGGACATAGAGAAGTGGACATAGACAGGTGGAAATAGACAAGTGGACACAGATATAGAGATAGACAAGTGGGAATAGACAA
Source organism: Candidula unifasciata (assembly GCA_905116865.2). Taxonomy (NCBI): domain Eukaryota; kingdom Metazoa; phylum Mollusca; class Gastropoda; order Stylommatophora; family Geomitridae; genus Candidula; species Candidula unifasciata. Next base: position 480,273 of record CAJHNH020003057.1, read on the forward strand.
GTGGACACAGACAAGTGGACATAGACAAGTGGACACAGATACATAGAGATAGACCAGTGGACATAGACAAGTGGACACAGATATAGAGATAGACAAGTGGAAATAGACAAGTGGACATAGACAAGTGGACATAGACAAGTGGAAATAGACAAGTGGACACAGATATATAGAGATAGACAAGTAGACATAGATAAGTGGGCATAGACAAGTGGACATAGACAAGTGAACTTAGACAAGTGGACAAAGACAAGTGGACACAGACAAGTTGACAAAGACAAGTGGACATAGACAAGTGGACATAGACAAGTGGACATAGACAAGTGAACTTAGACAAGTGGACAAAGACAAGTGGACACAGACAAGTGGACATAGACAAGTGGACACAGACAAGTGGACATAGACAAGTGGACATAGACAAGTGGAAATAGACAAGTGGACATAGACAAGTAGAAATAGACAAGTGGACACAGATATATAGAGACAGACAAGTGGACATAGACAAGTGGACATAGACAAGTGGACATAGACAAGTGGACACAGACAAGTGGGCATAGGCAAGAAGATATACATATGTGATTATAATGGTGATTATTGTTTTTATTATTATTATTATGATAATGACGATGATGATTATGAAGATGATGAATATGATGATGACGATGTTGATGCTGAAGGTGACTCTAGCTAAATGACTTCTCTGCCAACGTTGCGACAAAAATCTATTCCTGTCTGTCTTCTCTGACAACGTTGCGACACCAATCTCTTTATGTCTTCTCTGCCAACGTTGCGACACTAATCTGTTCCTGTCTTCTCTGACAACGTTGCGACACCAATCTCTTTATGTCTTCTTTGCCAACGTTGCGACACTAATCTGTTCCTGTCTTCTCTGCCAACGTTGCGACACAAATCTCTTTATGTCTTCTCTGCTGACGTTGCCTCACTAATCTGTTCCTGTCTTCTCTGCTAACGTTGCGACACCAAGCTCTTTATGTCTTCTCTGCTAACGTTGCCACACTAATCTGTTCCTGTCTTCTCTGACAACGTTGCGACACCAATCTCTTTATGTCTTCTCTGCCAACGTTGCGACACTAATCTGTTCCTGTCTTCTCTGCCAACGTTGCGACACAAATCTCTTTATGTCTTCTCTGCTGACGTTGCCTCACTAATCTGTTCCTGTCTTCTCTGCTAACGTTGCGACACCAAGCTCTTTATGTCTTCTCTGCTAACGTTGCCACACTAATCTGTTCCTGTCTTCTCTGCTAACGTTGCGACACCAATCTCTTTAAGTCTTCTCTGCTAACGTTGCGACACTAATCTGTTCCTGTCTTCTCTGCTAACGTTGCGACACCAATCTCTTTATGTCTTCTCTGCTAACGTTGCGACACTAATCTGTTCCTGTCTTCTCTGCTAACGTTGCGACACTAATCTGTTCCCTGTCTTCTCTGCTAACGTTGCGACACCAATCTCTTTATGTCTTCTCTGCTAACGTTGCGACACTAATCTGTTCCTGTCTTCTCTGCTAACGTTGCGACACTAATCTGTTCCTGTCTTCTCTGCTAACGTTGCGACACTAATCTGTTCCTGTCTTCTCTGCTAACGTTGCGACACTAATCTGTTCCTGTCTTCTCTGCTAACGTTGCGACACTAATCTGTTCCTGTCTTCTCTGCTAACGTTGCGACAATAATCTGTTCCTGTCTTCTCTGCTAACGTTGCGACACTAATCTGTTCCTGTCTTCTCTGCTAACGTTGCGACACTAATCTGTTCCTGTCTTCTCCAGGTATATCAAGCCTTCAGTTTCATTGCCTGGACTGAAGCCATGGTGGAGCCGATTATCCTCATCTGCTTCGACCGCAACATCAACATCCTGGCCCGCTTCCTCTACTGTGACCGCGACCACTACACTGCCACGCAGATTGCCTTCCTCCTCTCGCACAACCAGCACCCGGACATGGGTCTCGACGACCACCCCGACATCACTTCCTTGCAGAATTCCACTCACGCCGAACATGCATTCCACAGAGCAGACGGGCAAAGCCCGGACAGCGTGTTGATGGGCTCCTCGACCATCATCCCTTGCTGTCAGTGCTCATCGTTGCCCCTTGTTGAAACCACGCCCCTGAGGCCGAGCGCCCATCATAGACCGTCCTCGGAGATGTACGACACGAGGGCTGCCCAGTCCAGCACGCAAGAGCTTCGAGCAGTTTTCGAGGACTATGTCCCTCAAATCGGGGACCATACCGACCAGGAGATATCCTATACAGGTCAGGAGATGTCCCATATAGGCCAGGAGATGCCCTATCACAGACAAGAGGTGCCCTATAACAGACATGAGGTGCCCTATAACGGAGAAGAGATGTCCTATAATGGACAGGAGATGTCCTATAACATCCAGGAGATGTCCTATAAGGGACATGAGAAGTCCTACACACCAGAGTCGGTGCAGCTGGATCTGCGCCACCAGGCGGCTCTGGAGGACCAGGATGTACGAGAAGATGATGTCCAGTGTTGACCACAGCTTGAGGGCAGATGTCCAGTGATGACCACAGCTTGAGGGCAGATGTCCAGTGATGACCACAGTTTGAGGGCAGATGTCCAGTGATGACCACAGTTTGAGGGCAGATGTCCAGTGTTGACCACAGTTTAAGGGCAGATGTCCAGTGTTGACCACAGTTTGAGGGCAGATGTCCAGTGTTGACCACAGTTTGAGGGCAGATGTCCAGTATTGACCACAGCTTGAGGGCAGATGTCCAGTGATGACCACAGCTTGAGGGCAGATGTCCAGTGTTGACCACAGCTTGAGGGCAGATGTCCAGTGTTGACCACAGCTTGAGGGCAGATGTCCAGTGTTGACCACAGTTTGAGGGCAGATGTCCAGTGTTGACCACAGTTTGAGGGCAGATGTCCAGTGTTGACCACAGTTTGAGGGCAGATGTTCAGTGTTGACCACAGTTTGAGGGCAGATGTCCAGTGTTGAGGCAGACCAGGAAAATACTGCTCCATTTAAAAGTTGGCAAAGACAGACATTGACATTTGGGCATTGACATGTGGACATTAACATGTGGACATTAACATGTGGACATAAAAAGTAGACATAAGTAAGTGGACTTAAGCAAATGGACTTTGGAAAGTGGACATAAATAAGTGGACATTGACATGTGAAAATTGGCATTTTGATACTGACAAGTGGACATAAATAAGGGAAGAAAGACATGTTTACAGTGACATTTGCATGTGGACATTGACCTGTGGACATTGACATGCCAACATTGATAAGTGGACATACATAAGTGGACATTAAAAGGTCAATGACAATGACATGTGGACAGTTACATGTTGTACTGAAATGCGAGCATTGACATGCAAACATTGACGTGTGGATATTACCGACATGTGAACAGTGATATCTGGACATTGAAATGTGGACATTGACATGTGGATATTGACATGTGGACATTGACATATTGATATTGACATGTGCACATAGACAAGTGGCATTTAAATGGTAAATAGAAAAGTAGACATTGACTTGTAGATACTGACATGTGGACATTGACATGTGTGCACACAGCCGTAGATAACTGACTTGCGGACTAGCAAAAGTGGTTATTGACTTGTTAACATAGACAAATATACATTGACATGTGTACATAGACAAGTTGACATTGATATATAGACAGAAACATTTTGGCATAGACATAATGACATAGACATTTAGACATGGACAGACATGTTGACAACGACATTTGCACAGTAATTCTCAAAGCTGTGAGTGACTCTGAGATCAGTTTCACACAGATGTGTGTGATTAGTGATTAGAAAGGATTATCATCACAGCACTTCAGACAGATCCATAGCTGCTCTGATCTCCTCCTCAGTAGCTCCATATGTGTACAATGGCTAATGACACCTGTTCTGTGTTGATTGAGGAAACGTCTAGTCCATATTTCTCGCAGCTCCAGGCTGCACCTTCATATCCATCAGCCTAGAGATGTATACGAGTCATGTCCTTTGACGTGCTCCTCGGTGCGGTAAGTGCTGCGCATGGCATCGATACCATCACTTCTGTCAAGTACTAGACCAGCCATAGCAATCACACTGTCGGCAAGATAATCTGCACGCTCGTTCCCCTGAACACCCGCATAACCTGGCACAAAGATGAAGGTTAGGAAAGCCATTCCTGAAGTGCTTACTGTTGCAATCCATTCTTGTCTGATAAAAACCAGCCTGGAATTTTTTAAAGCATATTCATCGAGTCACTAGGTTTTGCTCGCATGTGTGAACTCTTCAGTAACAAACCATGCTAATGCCCTCGTTACAGCCATAGTTTCCATTTTAAGGCTACTAGTTGTAACAGCAAAGGCGCCATTCATCTCCTTAAAGGTTTTCCCCCTTGAGCTTTCTGTGAATGCCAATCTGTCTGTGTAAACTACAGCATCACCTTCATCCGTGTTTTCGTCAACCAGTGTTTTGACTATAGTGTCCACATGGCCGGTAATCTGCTCTATACAGACGCGTGAGTCTGATCTACTACTAGTGTCTGTGATATTGATACTGCTAAAATATTGGACTATTGTGCCACATATCAACTTGTGATTTCTGTGAAATGAGCAGCGGATGATACTAAGCACATCCAACAATGGATACAGTGAAAGTGAAAGAGGATATTTGTGGACACCACTTTACAAAATTGAGCAAACATGTGAATGATCTTCTTCTTTGACAAAGCTCAATGCGAGCTGCCTGAAAAGATGTAAAATAGGCCTTTGTTGCAATGGCCCCCCTCGCCTGGATTCGTGTTTTTACCAATTGTTTTCAACTTAGAAAGATACCATTCACTCCATTTCACCCTGTGCACAGCGAGCTGGGAAAAACTGAGGTTTTATCTGTCGGTATTATTGACTGTTATTTCTGAATTTATGCTGTTTTTATTTTTATAATGCGTGAGGTTATTGCTTACGGATGAGACGAAACGTCCTGGGACTACTTTCTGTGTCGTGTGAGTGTGGAATGTTATGTGTGTGAAGAGGTGCACTGGCGTAGGCAGAGTGTTTTATAAAGAATGTCGGCATTTTTCACGTTACATAAAATGTTAACATCCAGAGAGAGAGAGAGAGAGAGAGAGAGAGAGAGAGAGAGAGAGAGAGAGAGAGAGAGAGAGAGAGAGAGAGACAGAGAGAGACAGAGAAAGAGAAAGAGAGACAAAGTACACATTACATTGAAATACGGCAAATAATATGTGTACTCACGTCTACAGTATCACGCTGATTGTTAATAAGTAATACTTCTGCTTATTTTCTCCAACTCTCTCTCTCTCTCTCTTCTTCTTCTTCTTCTTCTTCTTCTTCTTCTTCTTCTTCTTCTTCTTCTTCTTCTTCTTCTTCTTCTTCTTCTTCTTCTTCTTCTTCTTCTTCTTCTTTTTCTTATTTTCTTCTTCTTCTTCTTCTTCTTCTTCTTCTTCTTCTTCTTCTTCTTCTTCTTCTTCTTCTTCTTCTTCTTCTTCTTCTTCTTCTTCTTCTTCTTCTTCTTCTTCTTCTTCTTTTCTTCTTCTTCTTTTCTTCTTCTTCTTCTTCTTCTTCTTCTTCTTCTTCTTCTTCTTCTTCTTCTTCTTCTTCTTCTTCTTCTTCTTCTTCTTCTTCTTCTTCTTCTTCTTCAGCATTCCCAACCCTCGAGGTTCACTGCTGCAGTTATCACTTGCCTCCATTGATCTTTGTCCTTGACCTTTTGTCTACAGTTCATGAATCCAATTGTCCGTAGATCTGCGGTGCCAGCTATGAGAGGCAGGAAACTACCAGCAAGAAGATGGGCACAGGACGTGCGACACCTCGAGGAGCAAAATGCATGAAGTTGATGAGCTGGCTAGGAAACACGTGACTTTCAAGCGGGCTGTGATGAGAGCCAGTGTTGCCACTTTTCTTTGACAAAAACATCCAAAGCCGAGTCAAAAAATATCTAAAACCATCTAACTTTGCGTGGAAAACATCTAGAAAAAACATACAAATGGAAAGAGTCACAAATTACATAGCAATTGATATGACTAACCCTATAGAATCATGTCCTCATCTTTACTGAAGTCTGCCTTACAGGATCCATAGGATAAACTAAGCTTGGATGATAAAGTTGAAGCTTCAGATCCAAAATGACTGGTATGCTTTAGCTGTTCCAATTTCTTTTAATACCCAATCAGGGAGCTGATAAGTGGAACAGTTATTTCCTACTCTTATCAGGCCGAATTATATTGTCAAGACAGCATTTAACAGGTCAAATTTCATCCTGTTTCTTAGGTTAGATTTGATAAATTCACTCCAAAAAAAAACGTCTAGAAAGACATCTACTATCTAAACGTAAAAAACGCCATCTAAATGCAAGGAAAACATCTAAATCTGGATGTAAAACATCCAAAGTGATGAAAGCTAAGTTCTGTACAAGACCTGCTACTTGATGATGATGAAAACATTCTTCTTGTGTGTGTTGTTTTAAATCGACCAGAACATATTGGGCTCCATGGAGATCTGACATCTTTGGCTGTTTTCTTTGCCAGATGCTAACTTCTTTCAGTAAACCGATATTTGTTGTGAAACACCAAGTACAGGCACACACTTGGATAGCACAGACAGCAGAGTGAGACACTGCAAAGCTGACAGCAGGTTTAATTTATTATAATATGAAGATATAGAAAGTAAATTAATGCGAGTGAAAGAAAGAAAGAAAGAAAGAAAGAAAGAAAGAAAGAAAGAAAGAAAGAAAGAAAGAAAGAAAGAAAGAAAGAAAGAAAGAAAGAAAGAAAGATAGAAAGAAAGAAAGAAAGAAAGAAAGAAAGAAAGAAAGAAAGAAAGAAAGAAAGAAAGAAAGAAAAAGAAAGAAAGAAAGAAAGAAAGAAAGAAAGAAAGAAAGAAAGAAAGAAAGAAAGAAAGAAAGAAAGAAAGAAAGAAAGAAAGAAAGAAAGAAAGAAAGAAAGAAAGAAAGAAAGAAAGAAAGAAAGAAAGAAAGAAAGAAAGAAAGAAAGAAAGAAGGACGGACGGACAGACGGACAGACAGACAGAAGTGATGCAAGGAAGAGTTGGACAAACGATCATGTACACTTTGGGAGTTCGAAAAAAAAAAAAGAGAATTGTAAAGGGAAAGAAAGATTGTGTACAGGGAAAACATAAACAACATAGATGTGAATGTCAGGGTAATCGGGAGAGGAGAGCATGGAAGGAGAGAGGAGGAGCGAGAGGAAAAGAAAGAAAGAGAGGAAAAAAAAGATGTATGGCAGATTGTGCTGAATTAGAAATACGCACAAATTCATATTTTATGTACCATAGATAAGGGGAAAAACGGCAGTGGGGAGGAGACTGAGAAAGGAAGAGAAAATACAAAAAGAGAGAGAAGAAGAAGAAGAAGAAGAAGAAGAAGAAGAAGAAGAAGAAGAAGAAGAAGAAGAAGAAGAAGAAGAAGAAGAAGAAGAAGAAGAAAGAAGAAGAAGAAGAAGAAGAAGAAGAAGAAGAAGAAGAAGAAGAAGAAGAAGAAGAAGAAGAAGAAGAAGAAGAAGAGGGGGACGAAGAAGAAGAAGAAAAAGAAGAAGAAGATAAGAAGAACTAGAAGAAGAAGAAGAGGAATAGGAAAAAAAGATGATGAAGAAGAAGAAAGTGAAGTTGCTAATGATGATGATGATGGCGTTGATAAGTACGAGGATGGAAAGATGCAGATGGCTGCAGAAGAAATCATGGAGGATGAGGAAGAGGTGGAGGATGCCCTGGCTGAAAGAAAAAAAAAAGCAATTAAATAGAATGGCTAGAAGATAACGACTCAACACAAAAATGTACAAATATTTATCAAGGAACAGACTGTAAAACAGAAACTGGGGAAGTGTAAATTTGTAGTCAGGCACAAAGAAATGAGAAACGAAATGTAAACATCAGCAGGGAAATGGAGAAATACACGAGACAAACGGAGGATAGGACAAATAAAGAGACTGTTCTGTGTTTATGAGATGGAAGATTTCACATCTGCCACTCCTGCGGTGTTATCAAGATGTAGACATACAATGTAACAGTTGTCGTAATTTCGGCATTATTCGGGGTAGGTGTAAAAATTGCCACTACTGTCGAGCTGCCGCTGCTGATATAGATAGATATTGATTTATTTTGTTGAGTAAATATATTATAGATAGACATTGAATGCATTTACTCAGTAAATGTATAGAATTTTATCATAAAGTTGTGAGATTTTTTTCTATTTTCCATTATCATCATAATCATCATCATACTTGGTATACAGTTGTTCTCATTGCCGTCTTGTAGAAACTCTCTCATGATTGTTCTATAGTCCCCCTTATTTATATATTCGCATGCTTATCGTGTCCTCAATGTTAACAGTCAATGTGTAAACACCAACAAGAAAATCTGTCACATTGTTTAGAGTGTGCATCATCCTTGTAGAAACATACAGGTGGAAATCATGGACTCTTTCGCAGTCATAAAAGAATAGACTCTGTCCCTTTGAGCTCAAGTGCTTTAGAATGTTTCTCAAAATACCATAGACATATAACGCAAGAAATACTGGCATCCTAAAAGAAATATTGGCTAGCAAACAGCATCTTGTCTCGAATACACGAACATTGTATATATATATATAATTTTCATGTGTTCGAGACACTTTATTTATAAGTTTATATATATATATATATATATATATATATATATATATATATATATATATATATATATGTATATATATATATATATATATATATATATATATATATATATATATATATATATATATATATATATAATTAGATCATATCTTTAATAGGAGAAATAATTTTTGAAAAATGAAGAGAATACAGCGTAGATCTTCATGCCTGTTTCATTGATAAAAGCAAGGCATTTGATTAGAAACTGTGGACTATTTATTATGAGAAGTATGGGGTTTAGTGCATTTAATTGAAAATCTTTATCGATAACAACAAGCAGCCATCAGAGCAGCTGATGAAACATCGGATTGGTTCGAGGTGCAAAAAGGGGTAAGGCAAGGGTGCATTCTCTCAGCAAACATTTTCAATATGTACGCAGAAAATGTCAGGAGAAATGTCAAAAATAATCAGACTTTGTGACAGTTATGATCCGATCACAATTGGTGGCAACCCTATTCCCGAACTTCGCTATGCAGATGACACAGTCCTCCTTTCGAACAGCGTAAAGGGAATAGAAAATGTGGCTCTCCTGTCAAATCCGGACGAAGAATAAAAAGCCTTGGACGACTTAGTCAGAGTTCTCTCCCTTGGCCGCACTGCGAACAGTGATCGGAAAAGCCAACGAAACAAACGACACACTTACCTATCATCATACGGTTGTGTGTAGGGCTGCGTACGGTTGCGTGAGGCATCATGAATGGTTGTGTAGTCATCATGCCATGTTGCTTGTGTCGTTTGTTTCGTTGGCTTTTCCGATCACTGTTTGCAGTGCGGCCAAGGGAGAGAACTCTGACTAAGTCGTCCAAGGCTTTTTATTCTTCGCCTGGATTTGACAGAAGTACCGAAAATTTAATATTGTCTGTCCAAAAACACAATGAAGATCAAAACCTGTTCTTGAATTTAAAAAAAAAAACAACGGAAATGTCCAGAGATAAAACTGGCTGCCATCTAAAAATAACAATAGATGATAAAGACATTAAAAATGTCACAAACTTTAAATATCTATGCTCTATAATAAAATAACAAAGGAGATTTGCAGACATTAAAAGGAGGATGGCCATAGCAATGCAAAGATTAAACCGCTTGAAAGTCTATGGTTAAGCCCCAGCAAGGAGATCAAATTGGAATTTTGAGAGCATGCATCTTCCCTATAGCAATATACGGATGTGAATCCTGGACGATCTCCAAGTACTTAAGAAAGAGAATTGGGGCTTTTGAGCTGAAATGCTATAGAAAGATTCTCACAATATCTTGGACAAAGAAGAGGGGAAATACTGACATCTTGAAAGATCTGAGGGAAAAAAAAATTATAGCAGAAGGCATGGTACCAGGAAGGAGGGGCAGGAGCCGACCGACACGAAGATAGGCACAGGATATGAATGACTCCTTGAGTATGAAAGTACATGAGGCGGGAGAGCTGACGAGAGACCGAGTTTCCTTTAGGCAGACAGTGATGAGAGCGACGTTCTGCAAAGGACCTGCTACATGATTATATAAAATGTATATATATATATATATATATATATATATATATATATATATATATATATATATATATATATATGTATGTATATATATATATATATATATATATATATATATATATATATATATATATATATATATATATATATATATATGTATTTTTTTTAAATGTCCAGAAACCATAAGTTCTTAAACTTTTTGGCTCGGTACAATGTTGGCTCGGTACAATGGATATCGCAACCCTTTGGCCTTGATCCATGTTAGATACCGTAAATTTGGAAGAAATGTTGCTTTTCTGCCTACCCCCGGACCACAAGGAGTTCGTCACCCGGTCACTGCGAAATCGGGTTTAGCCAACATAGTTAGCTCACTGAGAATCTTTCTATAGCATTTCAGCTCAAAAGCCCCAATTCCCTTTCTTAAGTACTTGGAGATAGTCCAGCGTAGCTGGCTAAACCTGATTTCGCAGTGACCAATCCTTTAGGCAGACCGTGATGAGAGCGACGTACATATTATAGCATCCGCAGCAGGTCCTTTGCAGAACGTATATATATATATATATATATATATATATATATATATATATATATATATATATATATATATATATATATATCCGGCTCTCTAGCGTAGTTGGCTCAACCTGATTTCGCAGTGACCTGGTGAAGAAGAACTTGTGGTCCGGGTTTACTCCTGGGGGTAGGCAGAAAAGCCACATTTCTTCCAGATTTACGGTATCTAACATGGAATCAAGGCTGAAGGGTTGTGATATCCATTGTACCGAGCCAAAAAGTTTAAGAACTTATGGTTTCTGGACATTAAAAGAAAGAAATATATATATATATATATATATATATATATATATATATATATATATATATATATATATATATATATATATATATATATATATATATATAAAATCAAGCGCAAAAACAGATTAGGGAAAATTATGGCAGAGGGCGTGGTACCGTCAAACATTCTCCATATTTGTGGTGGTAGATCTCTGCCTCTCCTGCTAGGAGCAAAGTCTCACATTATTGTCCCTTCTTATCACGGTGCTCCAAAAGAACATCTCCTGTGGTGAATTACAGATTGTCTGAAGATGTCGAGGTCGCCCTCTGTTACCATAGAAAGATGTGTGCAGGCAGGACATGAATGATACAGGTATTCTTGTAGATTCGTGGGTATAAAATCCATAAACTGCTGGATGGAGGGGGGTATGTCAGGGAGGAAATGTGAATGAAGGAGAAGATGATTAGGTGATGAACATCTGAGAAGAAGCGCTTTAAATACCTCCGCTGGGTCAACTTGGCAGCCAAGGCCAATTTTAAATACAACAATCTGTTACCATGCGGATTTGAATCCAATGTTTCAATGCTATCTGGTGTTGGTAACCAGATTATCTCACTCTTTCTTTGCCCCTCTCTTTCTCTCTTTATCTCACACACACACACTTTCTCTCTCTCTCTCTCTCTCTCTCTGCTGTTTATCTTTATCTCTTTATCTAACGCTGTGGTTCTAACATTATTTCTCTCTACTACACCCCCCCCCCTTCTTTCTCTTTAAGGTCTCTCTCTCTCTCTCTCTCTCTCTCTCTCTCTCTCTCCATTACTTTCTAGCGCTGTTTTTTCTCTGAAACTATTTTACTCTATTCTTCCTCTTTATGCTCTCTCTCTCTCTCTCTCTCTCTCTCTCTCTCTCTCTCTCTCACACACAAACACTCTCTCTGCTCTGTCTCTTTTTCTAAAGCTGTCGTTCTAATATTGTTTCTCTCTATAACTCTTGTCCTCCCTTTCTTTAACGTCTCTGTCCCTCTCTCTCTCCATTTCTTTCTGGCGCCGGTTTGTTCTCTCTAAAACTCTCTTTTTTCCCTATTGCTTTTTCTCCTTCCTCTTTAAGCTCTCCCTCTGCTTTATCTTTGACTCTAACACCTTCATTCTCTTTACCATTCTACCTTCCTCGCTTTGTCTTTAACGTCTCTCTCTCTCCCTAGCGCTGTCTTTTCTCCAACTCTCTTTCTCACTTCTGCTCTTTCTTTACACCCCCCTCCCCAAACACCTCTTCCCTCTCTCTCTTCCAGTGCTAATGTTCAAAGAATTCCACCATACAATGTCCCTAAGAGCCGTCGTATCGCAGTGGCTTGACGCGACCATACTGGCTTGAAGGTCTTCATTTCGAACCCTAATCATGGCAGATTAAAAAAAAAAAAATATTGAACATCCAGGTCCACATGCTAGTAACGAGTAACAGTAAATGTAAAATTAAAGTAAAGGACCCTTTCTACGCCTTTAGGCGTATTGGGCATATAGGGCTAGACCTATATTTTTATAGACCAACGGCACAAGATGGGTGATGTGGTCAGCATCACGCCTAACAGTAAATGGTCTGGGAAGTAAAGACGACCGGAGTGGTGTTGACCATGTTACCAGCTCGAGTACCAACTGGTCTATAAAACTGGATTCAGCTCAACGTGATGTGTCCTCTATTTTCTTTGCACAGTAACAGCGTGCACTCAAATGTTGAACTCTGTGTGTGTGTGTGTGTATGTGTGTGTGCGCGCGAGCGGGTACGTGCGTGCGTGTGTTAGTATCGGCAATCAATACTGTATCATCAACATGTCTAATGTTGATTATAAAAATCCCTATCCCCATGTGGATGCAGTTTTTCAAAGCCCCCTCCTTCCCCCTTTACCCTGGCTGTTGTAGGGGCCCTAACATAACCTTACGGTTGAACAGGGTTTCTGGGACTTGGCCCCGGTTGATTCTCATCCAAATGGTGGCACTTTGCGTCACCAGGTGTTTATCGCTCGTCGTGCAGATGGTGGGGTTGGACGTCAGTCAGTCAGTCACTTAATGTTGCTGATCTCACACAGGAATGGGATTCTGGCAGAGGTGCTTAAACCAACACAACAGTGAATTGTAAGCTGGTCTCCCCATTTGCACACGACTACACACTAGCTTGATTCTGACTGGACGACCTACTGACCTGTTCACTTCTGATAGGTCAGCCTCGAGCGATCCAACTTTCACACAAGGTCACTGGGATATTCCACTCTTGCGCTCATACCGCATGTTGTATTTTTCACCATGCCAGAGCTTTTAATTTTAACACTTCTAAAACATTTAGATACTAGGTCTAACACAAAACCCCACTAGAAAGTGACAAAATGTGTGACCTATGCCACAGGCCGTCTCTTTCTCGGAAATAAAAACGTAAATAGGGAGACCATCGTAAAAATAACCCAACACAACATTGGGGGGGGGGGGGGGGGTGCTCACTCCATTTTCCAAGTCACCTCAAGGGGCCTTACTCTTGTTTCAGTCAATAATAATAATAATGTGCTACACAGCCTTATATTTTTTTGTGGGTGGAAAGCACATACAAATTTAAAACATACACTTCTATACATGACTAGGGTAGGCGGGGTGGGGGGGGGGGCAGCTCAGCTTCTTTACATATGTAGAGGACCCTGTGAGCCCTGGACAGCATTGTACTGCACGTCTGTGTGCTTCTAGTATCTTGTTTTGATTCTGTGCATGGCAAAGTGCACTTCACAGGTTCTAGATATTCTTCGTATGAAAACAATACTAGGGAAAGGAATGCCCGGAGACAGTGCAAACAGAGCCAAAGGGATTGCATCAGGAACAACTGGGTGATGGTGGCCTGTTTCTTGTTCCAGATTAGCGTGTGTGTGGGAAAACTGCACAGCAAATGACTTGGTCATATATCAAGCGGCTGCGTGTAGATGCCTGCATCTCAGCTAAGCTGGGGAGGGGGGGGGGAGAGTGGTGTATGCAGTTTTCTTCTACTTCTCTGTTCATCCCTTAAAAAGGTGACTGGCACATTGTGCTGTTATTTACAGCTAGGCTGTGCCAACTGTACCTTTCTGCCCAAGACATCTGATGCACAGCTGGGCTGTGCTAACTAGACCTTTCTGCCCAAGACATCTGATGCACAGCTGCGCTGTGCTAACTAGACCTTTCTGCCCAAGACATCTGATGCACAGCTGGGCTGTGCTAACTAGACCTTTCTGCCCAAGACATCTGACGCACAGCTGGGCTGTGCTAACTAGACCTTTCTGCCCAAGACATCTGACGCACAGCTGGGCTGTGCTAACTAGACCTTTCTGCACAAGACAACTGATGTACAGCTGGGCTGTGCTAACTATAACTTTCTGCCCAAGACATCTGATGTACAGCTAGGCTGTGCTAACTAGACCTTTCTGCCCAAGACATCTGATGTACAGCTAGGCTGTGCTAACTATACCTTTCTGCCCAAGACAACTGATGTACAGCTGGGCTGTGCTAACTAGACCTTTCTGCCCAAGACATCTGACGCACAGCTGGGCTGTGCTAACTAGACCTTTCTGCCCAAGACATCTGACGCACAGCTGGGCTGTGCTAACTAGACCTTTCTGCCCAAGACATCTGACGCACAGCTGGGCTGTGCTAACTAGACCTTTCTGCCCAAGACATCTGACGCACAGCTGGGCTGTGCTAACTAGACCTTTCTGTCCAAGACATCTGATGCACAGCTGGGCTGTGCTAACTATACCTTTCTGCCCAAGACATCTGATGCACAGCTGGGCTGTGCTAACTATACCTTTCTGCCCAAGACATCTGATGCACAGCTGGGCTGTGCTAACTATACCTTTCTGCCCAAGACATCTGACGCACAGCTGGGCTGTGCTAACTAGACCTTTCTGCCCAAGACATCTGATGCACAGCTGGGCTGTGCTAACTATACCTTTCTGCCCAAGACATCTGACGCACAGCTGGGCTGTGCTAACTAGACCTTTCTGCCCAAGACATCTGATGCACAGCTGGGCTGTGCTAACTATACCTTTCTGCCCAAGACATCTGATGTACAGCTAGGCTGTGCTAACTATACCTTTCTGCCCAAGACATCTGATGCACAGCTGGGCTGTGCTAACTAGACCTTTCTGCCCAAGACATCTGATGCACAGCTGGGCTGTGCTAACTAGACCTTTCTGCCCAAGACATCTGATACACAGCTGGGCTGTGCTAACTATAACTTTCTGCCCAAGACATCTGATGTACAGCTAGGCTGTGCTAACTATAACTTTCTGCCCAAGACATCTGATGTACAGCTAGGCTGTGCTAACTAGACCTTTCTGCCCAAGACATCTGATGTACAGCTAGGCTGTGCTAACTAGACCTTTCTGCCCAAGACAACTGATGTACAGCTGGGCTGTGCTAACTAGACCTTTCTGCCCAAGACATCTGACGCACAGCTGGGCTGTGCTAACTAGACCTTTCTGCCCAAGACATCTGACGCACAGCTGGGCTGTGCTAACTAGACCTTTCTGCCCAAGACATCTGACGCACAGCTGGGCTGTGCTAACTAGACCTTTCTGCCCAAGACATCTGATGCACAGCTGGGCTGTGCTAACTATACCTTTCTGCCCAAGACATCTGATGCACAGCTGGGCTGTGCTAACTATACCTTTCTGCCCAAGACATCTGATGCACAGCTGGGCTGTGCTAACTATACCTTTCTGCCCAAGACATCTGATGTACAGCTAGGCTGTGCTAACTATACCTTTCTGCCCAAGACATCTGATGCACAGCTAGGCTGTGCTAACTAGACCTTTCTGCCCAAGACATCTGATGTACAGCTAGGCTGTGCTAACTATGTCTCTTGCTCCCATATAGGGCATCAAAGCCTACAGGGGGTCAGTGTATCTGTGGGCATATAAGTGTCTGATTGTGTGCCGTGGTGTGTGGTTGTGTGTTGGAGAAATGGTCAGCAGTAGTGTGTGGGGTTAAACAGTGTTTAGTTGTGTGTGGATTTATGTTGAGTAGTTGTGTGTGGGATAAATGGTGAACAGTTTGTGAGATAAATAGTGAATAGTTGTGGGTGAGATAAATAGTGAGTAGTTGTGTGTTGAATTTATGGTGAACAGTTGTGTGTGAGATAAATGGTGAGTAGTTGTGTGTGAGATAAATGGTGAGTAGTTGTGTGTGGGATAAATGGTGAACAGTTGTGTGTGGGATAAATGGTGTGTAGTTCTGTGTTGAATTTATGGTGAATAGTTGTGTGTGGGATAAATGGTGAATATTTGCGGCTACTGTTATATTTACCCCCAACTTCTTTTAGATATTAAAATGGATTTTTAACTATTGTGGAGTCACCGTGACATCATGTAATTTAATAATTACATCACACAACTTTCTGATGCAAAGTGATTAAAACCACATTTTTTAATTACTCAAAGGGAAGAAAATCAGTTAATTATGTGCTCCTATCATATTTAGTAATTACTTCCCTTGATCTACCCTCACAATTTAGACAGTAACTGACAAAAATGTTCTTCAATCTATCCTTTAGTGACGTGGCATCATCAAAGAATCAGAGGACGTCACACCTGCTCGTCATTTTCGTGACCTGAAGGTTCAACCCACTGGATAATTATTTTTAAAACTTTCTTCCCCATTTACTTTTAGTCTTTTAGGGTAGAATCCTCGAATCACACAGAATTGTTTTTTTTTTTAAATTTAAATATTCTTACAGGATGAAAGGGTTAAATTATAAATACGGTAATGGTGGTGTCTACTGTCAAAGAAAATTAAGCACAAAATAGTAATGTGATAGCATATGTGTATGTGCAGGTGTGTTTAATTGTGTCTGTGCTTGGGAGGATGAGGACTGTAACGCTACACACATACATTCTTGCACTCAACTGGGGGAGGGGGTATGTTTGTGTAAATAGATTATGCTGGTTTTTTTTTTTTTTTTTGTAAATATACATCTGCACCTCCATCAAACAAACAAGGAACAGAAGACACTGCAGAGGTGGTATTTTCAACAAGAAAAGATGTAATTAAGTTCAACAAACAATACCATGTAATGCTCCCACAAAAGAAGGTGACACAGCCTCTCACAGCTGACCACCAGAGGATGAATGCAAGTCTGGAATCTCCCACTCTGCGTTTCTACAGCCAGGCCATATGGACACCACAATGACTGATGGCAATTCATCTACACATACTAGTGCAAAACATAATGTATCAATAAAACACTGCAAACCACCCAAAACTTCACCCATGTAACTGTCATCATAGGATAAACACGACCAATACCTTGGGATAAACTCACCGAAATGACTCTAATCACAGGATAAACTGTACCCACACAACAGACATTCTAAAATAAACTTGACCCCAAATCTCACCCCTACAATCATCACAGCTCTTGTTGCAAGATAAACTTGATCCACAAACCATACCCACACAACTGACATCCTGATATAAATCTGACATAACATAACCTCACCCCCCCCCCCCCCCCCCCCCCCCCCACACAAAATTATCTAGAGATAAACTTGACCCATAACCTAACCCCCACATAATTATCTAGAGATAAACTTGACCCATAACCACACCCCACACAATTATCTAGAGATAAACTTGACCCATAACCTCACCCCCACAACTGTCTTAAGATAAACTTGATGTATAACCTCGCCCACACAATTATCTAGAGATAAACTTGACCCATAACCACACCCCACACAATTATCTAGAGATAAACTGAATCCATAACCTCACCCCCACAACTGTCTTAAGATAAACTTGATGTATAACCTCGCCCACACAATTATCTAGAGAGAAACTGTATCCATAACCTCACCCCCACAACTGTCTTAAGATAAACTTGATGTATAACCTCGCCCACACAATTATCTTGAGACAAACTTGACTCACAACCTCACCCACACAATTATCTTGAGACAAACTTGACTCACAACCTCACCCACACAAGTGACAATTTTAGGATACATAATTTTATGCACAACTTGCCCACATCAAAATATTTCAAGCATTAACATCACCCACATCATACTTTACATCACCCATAATATCACCCACACCATATTTAAAATCACCCACATCATGGCAATGTTCAGAAGAAAGAAAGAAAGAAATCAACCACATCTCAGGTGATATATTTGTAATTGCGAGGAAAGAAAAAACCTGACCAACAGGACATGAAATTGGAACAAAAGCACATCAATAGAACAATGGGGAGGAGAAAATTGACCCCCATCAAAATATTCATGGGACCTAACATCACCCCTAATCGGACAAAACTTTGCTTACTATGGGATAAAAACTTCACTCACAATAGGGAAAACAAAAAACCAAAATGGGACAAAACATCACTCATAATGGGACAAAAATATTGTCACCTAGAGCAATAAGAATGCTCAATCACCCAAACAACTCACACACAAAAACTACAGCCACTATTTCACCAACTCTATACACTTGTAACAACAAATTTGTCACATCTCCGAGGACCTCTCTCTCTCTCTCTCTCTCTCTCTCTCTCTCTCTCTCTTTTCATCAGTCAGTAACAATCAAGTAAAGGGACCCATTTGTTAGGGCACAGGGCTCATGACGCTGGACTCATATTTCTCATACACCCAACGTCACTCGAAGGGCGATGACATCAATATAACGCAGGCTGAATTTACTTCCCAGGACTTTACCTGGTAACCATGTGAAGTTGGGTTGACCTGGGAGCCAAGGCAAATTCTGAAAGGAAAAAAAAAAAATCCTACTTGATACAGATTTGAATCTTAGGCCCGGAAGGCTAGTATCTAGCGGCTTCACCGATGCAGCTCCCACAGAACTTTTACATTAGTTATGAATCACTATGTGACACTGTCCTTGGTACAGAGACAGACAGGGGGAGAGAGAGTGGGGGGGGGGGGTGGGGTGGGGGGGGGGAAGAGAGAATACTGTCAGAAATACGGAAAGAGGTCTGACAGTAAGGATTCCATAGTGTGTCCCACAAGTTTTCATACGCAGAAAAAAAAACAGATCAACAACACAGACAACTCCGCCTGTGCTTATACGTGGTCTTCAACTGTGGAGGCCATGCATCAAAATATGTTTTCATAATAATGGGATGTGTCCTACGTACGGAAACTTAGACATCCAATGACAGATGTAACAGCAAATGGCACCAATACAGGGAAATGAACGTGTCAGCAGACACCAGAAGAGCACTCTATGACCCAATCTTCTTGCCAACCCTGTGCTATCATTGCCAGAACAAGAGAAAAGAACAATGACAACAACAGAAATAAGATTCCAGCCAAGGGCTCTCAATACAACAAAAAGCCACATGATTAGAGATGATGATATCAGAAGGCACATAGGGCTAGCGGCTGTTCCAGATTTTATTAGAAAACAACAAGTGAAATGGTTTGGCCACATCAGTAAATTGTATACTACAGCAAGCAATGAGGTACAGACCCGGGGGAGGGAGGGGGGGGAAACGGAGAAGAGTCCAACTATGCAAATTATGGACAGAGTTCCTGGGAATCCCCATTTACGAGGCGCAAAAGTGGGCACTTTACCCTAAATTATACTTCACCTGGACACCGCAAGGCACCAGCAAAGGACTGAGATCAGATGAGGGGAGATGAGATGCAGGCTTATAGCACACTGTGTACAACTAAACCACCACAGTTCATCAACTAGTTCTTACAGAACTGTTTCAGTCTTCAATTCTGGAATGTATAGACACCTTACAGCGTGAAAGTGTTTGTTTTTCCACATCATAAATACATATACAAGGATTCAACCTCACAACTTTGGCGGAACCAGCCAGATGCTCGGCCAATCTACCACCACACAGCATCAAGCAAGTACTCACAGGCACACACAAACCCAGCAGGTGCATCTGCAACTACCAGGCTTATGTACACACACAAACCCAGCAGGTGCATCTGCAACTATGGTGCTCATGTATACACAAACACACACACACATACGCTCACACAAACCCAGCAGGTGCTTCTGCAACTACGGTGCTCGTGTACACGCACACACACACGCTCACACAAACCCAACAGGTGCATCTGCAACTACAGTGCTCGTGTACACACACATGCTCAAACAAACCCGGCAGGTACATCTGCAACTACAGTGCTCGTGTACACACAAACACAAACCCAGCAGGTGCGACTGCGACTACGGTGCTTGTGTACACACACACACACGTTTAAACAATACATCATGTCTAGGTATGAACAGGTATAGAAACATCAAAGATGCACATTATCTACAGCATAAAAGTGAAGATGCAAGTTATCTACAGCATAAAAATACTTATCTAGACAATTTCAATCAAATATTTAATGCATTAATGAACAAAATCCTGATTTGTGCCTCCCATTTTCCTTTCTGTTCCTGATCAACCTGTGCATCACTCCATTTTCTTTCCTTCTGTCCCCGCCTTTTCTTCATGACATCTCCCTTCCTCTTCCTGTCCAGCCTTCACTCTCACTTCCATCCAATGTACCTTCACTGATTTCTGTCTATCTCTTATACATCCTTTATTTCCCTCACCCAGCTGAAGACATGGGGGCTGGTCAATGAAGGACACACCAAACACTGGTCACATCCTGACCATCTCACAGGCATTTCCACATCACTGCTACGAAATACGTGAACTGGGAGTAAAGATCGGCACAGCCAAGCAAGAGAAGCACCTTGGACGCACACAGAGTCTTGTTAACCAACACAGGACTGGCACTATTAACCGCACGACGCTGAGGAATATGTTGAGAGGGGAATCTGAGAGCCTATGGATGTGTCCGGAGTGCTGTGAAGATAATCTAACTCATAGCTCCCACAAGCTGCAAGATTCTGGTCTAACACTTTCTGCGCTGACTTTATTTATGATCTCATTCAGCCATAGTTATGGCATCATAACAGCCTGCAGGGTAGTGTATCATCAGTTTTCTTATGAAAAGAATACACAGTTAGTTAGTTAATTGGGTTATCATCGTTGCACTCCGGACATGTCCACAGTTGCTCAGATCCTCCCCTCAGTATGAACCCCAACTTCCGATGGCTAATAGTGCCAGTTCTATGTTGATTAATAAGTCTTCTGGTGTGTCTGATGTGCGTCTTACTTTTTGCTATGCCGATCTCAATTCCCAAGTCTGCCATTCTGGCGAGTGATGTTGATTCACTGCCCCCAAAGTCCTTTATCCTTCCCATTTCTCTTAGGGCATGATCCATAGGCTGACCATCGGTAGTGATAGCGGATCTAGCCAACCTATCAGCTCTTTCATGAAAAGAATACACAGCTGGAATCAAACTGAAAATGTTGTGTTTACAGGCAGATGCAAACTGCTCTTATCGACTTGTCTTTTCCCCAAGTGATGTTTGGGCTAGAAATATGTAAGCGACAGGGTTATTATACAGTGGGGCCCAAATCTCTTCCACAGTGCAACTCTTGTTCCCATGTCTGTAAACCACGAAAACACATTTCTTTCCCCTATCCACAGCAGGAAATGGACCCCATGACTTGAGGATCATGAAATTGTTGACCGCATTTGCTAGTCCCTATGCCTCAGAGCTGCACAAAATATTTTCTCACAAACCTGAGCGAGCGAGAGAGAGAGAGAGAGAGAGAGAGAGAGAGAGAGAGAGAGAGAGAGAGAGAGAATAGCTCATCTCCCTTTGACTTGCAGAGTGTTGAAATTCTCTTCCACTTACTGAGTGACTGTAATCAGCATTACAGCTTTGGCCAGTGCCCGATATGCCAGTGACTGGTGGTTGTGCTCACTGCGCAGTGTTCAGATGGGCCTGGTATAATTTTATTTACTAAACAATAGCATTTGACGTGGGTTTTTTTAGCACCTTTGGTCAAAAAGAAATTATTTGTAAATACTTTTCTGATAAATTCTGGGTTCTGGCTCGTTTTCCTTCAGGGACTGCAGGATGACAGGGTTAACATCCGTCTAGAATTAGATATGAACTGATGACCAACAGGTGGGCAAGTAAGTGTCCAAGCCACTGCGCCACTACAGCTCAAACTACTCGGAAGAAAGTAATACATCAGTGTGAAAAAAAACTGCAAATAAATAGGAACAGAACATGTGTCATCTTCAAAGCAAACATTTGATACACATCTAGGCTGCTTTCTCTCTCTCCAAGATGTTGCATCTCTCTCTCTCCAAGATGTTGCATCTCTCCCTCTCCAAGATGTTGCATCTCTCTCTCTCCAAGATGTTGCATCTCTCTCTCTCTAAGATGTTGCATCTCTCTACAAGATGTTGCATCTCTCTCTCTCTAAGATGTTGAATGTCTCTCTCTCTCCAAGATGTTGCATCTTTCTCCAAGATGTTGCATCTCTCTCCAAGATGTTGCATCTCTCTCCAAGATGTTGCATCTCTCTCTCTCTCTCTCCAAGATGTTGCATCTCTCTATCTCTCTAAGATGTTGCATCTATCTCTCTCCAAGATGTTGCATCTCTCTCCAAGATGTTGCATCTCTCTCTCTCTCTCTCCAAGATGTTGCATCTCTCTCTCTCTAAGATGTTGCATCTCTCTCCAAGATGTTGCATCTCTCTCCAAGATGTTGCATCTCTCTCCAAGATGTTGCATCTCTCTCCAAGATGTTGCATCTCTCTCCAAGATGTTGCATCTCTCTCTCTCCAAGATGTTGCATCTCTCTCTCTCCAAGATGTTCCATCTCTCTCTCTCCAAGATGTTGCATCTATCTCTCTCCAAGATGTTGCATCTCTCTCTCTCCAAGATGTTGCATCTCTCTCTCTCCAAGATGTTGCATCTCTCTCTCTCCAAGATGTAGCATCTCTCTTCAAGATGTTGCATCTCTCTCTCTCCAAGATGTTGCATCTCTCTCTCTCTAAAATGTTGCATCTCTCTCTCTCCAAGATGTTGCATCTCTCTCTCTCTCTAAGATGTTGCATCTCTCTCTCCAAGATGTTGCATCCTCTCTCTCCAAGATGTCGCAGGTTACTATCACTTATCCTATCCCTCTTTTGATGTCATCCAAAACGACATCATAATTAGACATCCACAGATTACAGGTCACAGTACACAGATCACAAATACACCCAAAAGTACACATCTATATACAGACATTTTAAATACCAAAGCCCACAACAAACCAATCCTCACCCCCCCCAAACAATTTACAGAACAAGTCTGCTTGACATTTATCCGTGGATTACACAGGATAACTGATTATCCATGGATCACACAATTCAAATCATTGTATAACTAATCACTGAAAACACACAAAAGTGTGGATAAACTTGTAAATGATTGACGGCCCTCACCTTCCACTAAGGAATGAATGCAGACTTGCCTTTCACCCGCGAATGACTCATAAATCCTCTGCCGCTTGTGAAACTGTACCCACCAGCTTGGCTCAAGGTCAGTGCATGTGATTGTAGCTTCTCTTCCTCGGTGTGACCTGGCACTCATCTCATACATTCTGAATCTCTATCACTTCAGCTCAGACACACTCACAGACATACTCCTGCCTCTAGATCAAGGCTGTGTGAATGTCTGGGGACAAAGAATCAACAAGTAGTTAGGGTGCACGTACACAAGTATGCATGTACTAACAGATGGTAGAGTCATTGTGTGTGTATGTGTGTATATATATATATATATATATATATATATATATATATAGTGTACATGTACCTAAATATGGCATGCTTATGTGTACAAACAAACGTACACTAACTGGTGGCAGGGTCACATGTACACACAAGTGTACAATGGCAGGGTCACCTGTACATACAAATGTACAAGTACTAATTTGTGGATGGGTCATGTGAAAACAATTGTACAAGTACTTACAGATGGCAGGGTCACCTGTACATACAAATGTACAAATACTAATTTGTGGCAGGGTCATGTGTACACAGAAGTGTTCTCAAACACAAGTGTACATGTACGCTCACACAAGTGTACTAGTACTCACATACAAAAGTATCTAAAAAGTTAACAGATAAGACAAACAAAAGCTCTAGCACTGGTTACAGCAGAGGTTGAAAAACCGCGGGGAAAGGGGTGGGGGATGGAGGATCAGTAGAAGAGATGTGAAAAGAAGGGCTTCAGGAGTGACCAGAGGACATCACATCTAGACTATTTAGGGATTTTCCCTCTGAAGTAAGAACACATCTGCATGAGCTCCAAGGAACCAACAGTCTGCATACAAGCAAGTGAGATCTGTAAACTGGATGTGCATGCAAAATTCAAACCAGAGACAAATGTTTCATCCTTTATCAAGCATATTGTTCATTAAATATTTATCACTTTCCATTTTTAATCACTGACTGCCAAAAAATGCTTGTTCTCACTTTTGATCTAATTACTTGTGTTTTTTAAGTCTAGGTGAAAATAGTTCTTTGTGCATTTGTTTCAGCTTTTTTTTTTTCTTAAATCAAATCTGAAAATGGATTAATTCCTTGTAAGAAGTATTGAAAAATTGGGTTTCGAGTTAAAACTTTTCAAGATAGGAACCACTGTTAGGAACGCATTAAGTTCATACGCTAGGATACCACTACAGGATGATCCCATGAAAAATGATGGGATACCACTGCGGGGTGGTCCCATGAAAAATGATGGGATACCACTGCGGGGTGGTCCCATGAAAAATGATGGGATACCACTGCGGGGTGGTCCCATGAAAAATGATGGGATACCACTGCGGGGTGGTCCCATGAAAAATGATGGGATACCACTGCGGGGTGGTCCCATGAAAAATGATGGGATACCACTGCGGGGTGGTCCCATGAAAAACACCGGGGTACCACTGCGGGGTGGTCCCATGAAAAATGATGGGATACCACTGCGGGGTGGTCCCATGAAAAACACCGGGGTACCACTGTGGGGTGGTCCCATAAAAAATGCCGGGGTACCACTGTGGGGTGGTCCCATGAAAAATGCTGGGATACCACTGCGGGGTGGTCCCATGAAAAACACTAAGGTACCATTGTGGGGTGGTCCCATGAAAAATGCATGAGTACCACTGAGGGATGGTCCCATGAGAACAGATCATTACAGTCTGAAGAGAATGGGGCTGGGAGGGGTTACCAGGGAATCTGGCTAACTCTCAACACAAAAGGAACAGGAGAGATGGATATACAAATAGACAGTTACTGGTAACATTGGAATTCTTCACCTGGTGCTGAAGATGGGGGAAGGATGCAATTATGGCAGTGTCCCAAGTGCTGTGATGTAGATTCTTAATTCAACATTCAGTAGGCTGGATTGATCTGGGGACTCATAAAACCGACCCAATGCGGATTCAACCTTTCAATCTTAACTTTAAATTCCCTGGTACTATCCACCACAGCGAGCCACACTAAAACGTTACAACGGGTGTAGAGCGAGTGGAAGACCTCGGAAAATATGAAGTGATGGCATTAAGAACAGCCTTTCAGAAATGAACATCAGTCTTAATAGTGCTCTTGACAGAGCTCATCAACGAACATGACATCTCCCCCCGACACTTCGATGAGGTTCAAGGTGGAAGAGAAGAAGAAGAATCCTAACTTTTATTACAGTTAATTCGGTTTTTTTTTTTACTATAACTAAACCCACACTAACCTTGCCCTTTTCATGTGGTGGATACACAACAACTTTGACCTTCCCTGGTCGACCTTTGATGGCCGCATAACAGAACAGGGTCACCACCATGACAAACAGGAAGTAGCTGGTCCTCATCAAGTGTAGGTTGATCACCGATCGGTCCTCCTGTAATTATAAACATGATCAGCAATGCAATATTGACTCTGTGACTATCGACTCTGCCAGGGTTTTCAAAATGTGAGACCAAATACACAAATGTAATTTTGTCAGAGCTAGTTATTTCATTCACCCCCCCCCCCCCCCCAGTTTCTCCATCTTAGCCTTTCAGTGAGAGCTATGCTGGCAGAAGCTTAAAATAGCTATTATGAGGGTCTTCCAAACTGGTCAGGTCAAAGGGTAGAGGACAGGTCAATGGTAGAGGACAGGTCAAATGGTAAAGGACAGGTCGAATGGCAGAGAGAGAACAAAGACAACCTGGTCCTCCAGGTGGTGGGAGGGTAGAGGAAGGGGGGTTAAAGCATGAAGGCCCATACCTTCACCTTTGTAAAACCTCAGGTTTGTCACAAAACATCTCAGGACAGAAAGAGAGAGAAAAGTAAGAAATGTCCGTCACAGAGATGGAACAGTAAAGTTGAGTAATGGAACATTTCCCCCCACCTTTAGGAATACTGGGCTTGATCTATATGTTACAGACAAACTGGCACTGGGTGAATGATGAGGTTAACATCCCTCTGATCACCTTAACTTTCCATTTCCAGGACTGTGCCTGGTCCCAATTTGAGGCTTAGCTCAACTGGGAGCCAAGGTCATTTCTGAAATAAAAGTCCAGCTCCATCAGGACCCGAACCCTGACCTTTGGATCTGCAGGCAAAGCATCTAGCCGCTACACCACGGTGGCTCCAGAGATGAACCGAGCCAGGTAATATCTGCAGCAATGAAATTCATTATCTGCTATGGTATCACTCTTTCCACTGTCCAAGCAACACAAACACCAAGGGCCCAGGACTGGGGAGTGACACAAATGTTTACACCAGCGGACAATGGCACATGGGGATGAAACGGCAGATATAGTAGACAAGTAACTACAACTGACAAGGTACACAATGATGCTGCTGTTGCTGTAATGGCAGATATATAACAAGTAGGTACAACTGACAAGACACATGATGATGCTGCTGTTGCTGTAATGGCAGATATATAACAAGTAGGTACAACTGACAAGACACATGATGATGCTGCTGTTGATGTAATGGCAGATATATAACAAGTAGGTACAACTGACAAGACACATGATGATGCTGCTGTTGCTGTAATGGCAGATATATAACAAGTAGGTACAACTGACAAGACACATGATGATGCTGCTGTTGCTGTAATGGCAGATATATTACCAAGTAGCTACAACTGACAAGACACATGATGATGCTGCTGTTGCTGTAATGGCAGATATATTAACAAGTAGGTACAACTGACAAGGCACATGATGATGATGAAATGGCAGATACATAAACAAGTAGCTACAACTGACAAGGCACATGATGATGATGATGATGATGAAACGGCATATACTTTTAAACAATTAGCTACAACTGACAAGGCACATGATGATGCTGTAATGGCAGAGACATGAAAAATCAGCACGACTGGCTCCCACCTGTGAGAGGAGGACCGTGAGTGAGTCGTCAAACGAGTACTCCACAGCCACGCTGGCCCCGTGTGAACACCACTTCTGGCCACTGCCGGTCAGTAAATTTGCCGACATGGACCTGACCAGACTTCCTGCATGACTGGGGGCTTCACTCGGGCAGGTGGTCGTCAACTGACCATGCCTGTTACAGAAATTAAAATCAAGAGGTAGGAAGTCAAGGGGAATGCACTACAATTTTTTCCCAGAACAAAGTTAATCTGTCATGGAGAGAACTAACAGGCCACAAAATAACTGGCCATGTAAGAGGGAGACAATCTACATTCTTTGTTCATGTCATGAGGGAACAAGTGGGGTACATCGTGACAGTGAACAAGTTGAAGGGGGAAAGTGGCGTAAATCGTAACGGTGGATAAGTTGAAGGGGGAAAGTGGAGTAAATCGTAACGGTGGGAAAGTTGAAGGGGAAAATTGGAGTAAATTGTAACGGTGGGAAAATGAAGGGGAAAAGTGGAGTAAATCGTAACGGTGGGAAAGTTGAAGGGGAAAATTGGAGTACATCGTGACGGTGGGAAAGTTGAAGGGGAAAAGTGGAGTACATCGTGA
This sequence comes from Candidula unifasciata, assembly GCA_905116865.2. Taxonomy (NCBI): domain Eukaryota; kingdom Metazoa; phylum Mollusca; class Gastropoda; order Stylommatophora; family Geomitridae; genus Candidula; species Candidula unifasciata. The sequence goes on from CAJHNH020003057.1 coordinate 508,090, forward strand.
CAGTGGGAAAGCTGAAGGGGAAAAGTGGAGTACATCGTGGCGGTGGGAAAGCTGAAGGGGGAAATGGGCTGAGGTGAACCAAAACCAATGTTTGACATGATGGCAGGGAAGAAGATTTATGTCAGAACTGACAAAGTACATGTGACAGAATGTTGTTTCACAGACATGACTATTAATGCCATAGGGAATGGACTAGAAGAAGAAAAACACATTTATTTTGGCCTTCACAAACGGACGAACATTCACCCAACCTAACAAAAACATTACATTTTTGTGTCAATCTTATTCATCTTAGTTTCACTGCCTCTAAACCCTGGAGGAAAGTTCTGGTTGTTCGTTAACTGCTGGACTTCAGTTTTGTTCCACAACTTGAGTTTTGCAGGTTCACCAATTTTACAGGTCTGTGTCATCTGTACGCAGATTGTTAGTTCCTTGCCTCTCAGGCAGCTGCACTCTGACTTTGACAGGATTGTTAGGGGTGGTAGTCAGTCTTTTCTTTCCTTCCCCTAAAATAGGACCCGGGAACCTACAAGGAGACAGTTCTTCACAACTCATTTGCTCCAAGAAGCCAAAAAACCCGACCATGGGGGACCAACTCCCCATAAATGTGACTTCTCCTTTTTGTCAACCTTGAACTGTTTAATGAGACGCTTAGGTAATGCTACTGACTGGGTTTTTTTCTGCACCTGCACATATATTTAGGAGGTTAGGGTATGACTATATTAACTTAAAAAAGCATCTGGATGTTGGGGGAAGGGGGGTGGAATAAAAAAAATGAAGCCATGGAATGAACGCAGAGAGAGTTAAAAGTTCTCCATTAACTGGACAAATAAAAATCACAGACATTTAAGTTTACCGAGCTCGAGGCAGCAGAGAGGCCGGTCCCGAGAAAGTCACACAGGCATTGATGAGGTACATCAGGCAGACACTGCCCCGTTTCTGCATGCAGTTATCTTCACTGTTGCTGGTTGGGAAACTCACCGTCATGACGATATTCTGCTCGGCCCGTTTACCTGGAGGGTGATAACATGCATGACTTTAAGTATGACATTTATGACTTTTAAGTACGACATTTATGACCTTTAAGTAAAATATTTATGACTTTAACTCTTTCAGCCCCAAACCACTCACCATGCGTTTCTGGATCAGAGCAAAGATAATATAACTGACCATCTGTCTTCTGTCGCAGAAGAATGTTATAGCATTCCTAATTGTCTAGATTTCTAGTTCAAATTCTTGTGTTTTATAGTGTATGCTTAACTCCTCAGGGCCAAAATATTTACTGCTTTCTAAGATGAACACTTTGGGGTAGAAGGAGTTAAAGTAACAACAAGCATGGGACTGAAAGAGTTTACTTTAAGTATAACATGTACGACTATTTATGACATTAAGTAAAACATTTATGACTGAGAATAACAATTACAACTTCAAGTTTAATATTCATAACTAAGTATAAGATGTATGACTTTAAGTATAAATTTATGAATTTATGTATAACATTTATAAGCATAAGATGTATTACTTTAAGTATAATGATTATTACTATTTAAGTAAAACATTTGTGACTAAGCATAACAGTTTATGGCTTTCAGTAAAACATCTGTGACATACGTAAAACCATTGTGACTTTAAGTTAAACAGTGAAACTTGTCAAGCATTGAAAGAGCTACCATTTAACACAGAAGCGACCTGCTTTACTTCAAATTAATTTCTAACGGGATGTGACACTACAACTCCATTGATTTAGAAAGTACATCTTGTACAGCTTGCTGTTCTTCAGAGTGGCCATCTGGATTTCATGGGCTGACTAGGTTACATACGGCCACAGGTGAGAATGACTATGTGGTCGTGAGTTGATCTGATGGGATGGACAGGTAAAATCACAACCTAAATAAGGTTACATCAATGACCACATTTGTCTGATCGTAGGATTATGCCTCTTCATGTTAACTGAGGAAAGTAGACTCTAAGAGCTACCAAATCCTATCGTGAAAAATTATGTGGAAACGTTGGAGATGTGGTTTTATAGACGAATGATGAGAACACCATAGACATTTGAAAACGTCTTGAAAGAAGTCAACACACAAAGAAAACTGGTTAATAGCATCTGAACAATAAAGACAATCTACATTCTGCAGTCATGTCATGAGACGAAAACTGTGATGGTGGGAGAGTTATAAGAGAACAAGGTCATAGAGACTAGGAAAGAAGAAACGGACATCTGACATCATGGCATGGAAGACCATCTTCTTCTTCTTCGTCACGTTCATGGACTGTAAATTCTGGCTGAAAGTTCTGGTTGTTCGCCGACCTTTGGACTTTACTAACGTCCCAGAACCTGAGTGTTGTGTGCATGTGTTTTACAGATCTGACAAATCTGAATGCAGACTTTTGGTTCACTGCCTCAGGCAGATGCACTCATATTCCAAAGAAAGCCCCTGATTAGTCGACATAACATGTATGTTGGGGAGACAGTGGGTCTATTTATGTTTTCCCCACGGTGGGTCACCGGAAGCCACAGTGGGTCACCGGAAGCCATAAAGGGAATGGAAGATCATATAAAGACAAAGAAGAATCAGCAGAAGAGAAAGGAAGATGGGGAGAAAGTCCAGAAAGTGAAACATCAACAAGCTCCTGTCTCACCTTTCATGCTCAGCAGGGAGCCAGAGACTTCAGTGATCAGGTAGACTGATTTGAAATTTGAGGTCACGAACTCATGGTTGGGTACAAACTCAATGTTCAGGTGAAATGTTTCATTTCTGTAGAGTAGGAACAAGAACAGGATGACAAACCCAACACATGTTGACATAAATATGTAACACTGCAACACAGACACATAAATAAGCATGCTTCTTCTTCTGTGTTCACCCTTAGAAGGGCGACTGGCAGGTTGTTTTGTGGTCTACAGCAAGGCTGTGATATCTGCACCTTTCAGCAAACCATTAGTAGTTGACTTTATTACATGCTTGCTTTTTTATAGGGGAGAGGGGGGGGGGGGCAGTGGGTCTGTTCTACCCCACCCCCTTCCCCCTCCTAGAGAAACCTACTCAAGGAAAATAGCCAATGATTATTTATATTATTTTGTATAATTCGTAAATTTAAGGTTTGAGGTTTGAACAACGGATCAACATCATGGCACAGGGGTAGTAACTCATAAATGCTCTGTTCTTCTTCTAACTCAAGTCTAAGTCCCAAGAAGCTCAGCACAGCACACAGGCTCTGTAGCACCGGCGAGGATCCTAAAATACTCAAACTGTAAGAATCTGTAAGTGGCAGTACAAGACCGGACACCTCACAGAGGCAGCTATTCAACAGCACAAATCATATTTTGAAGATGGTTACAGAGAATTGACACACCGGAGAGGGATGGTTACAGAGAATCCACACACTGGAGAGGGATGGTTACAGAGAATTGACACACCGGAGAGGGATGGTTACAGAGAATCCACACACCGGAGAGGGATGGTTACAGAGAATTGACACACTGGAGAGGGATGGTTACAGAGAATCGACACACCGGTGAGGGATGGTTACAGAGAATTGACACACTGGAGAGGGATGGTTACAGAGAATTGACACACCGGAGAGGGATGGTTACAGAGAATCGACACACCGGTGAGGGATGGTTACAGAGAATTGACACACTGGAGAGGGATGGTTACAGAGAATTGACACACCGGTGAGGGATGGTTACAGAGAATTGACACACTGGAGAGGGATGGTTACAGAGAATTGACACACCGGTGAGGGATGGTTACAGAGAATTGACACACCGGAGAGGGATGGTTACAGAGAATTGACACACCGGTGAGGGATGGTTACAGAGAATTGACACACCGGAGAGGGATGGTTACAGAGAATTGACACACTGGAGAGGGATGGTTACAGAGAATTGACACACTGGAGAGGGATGGTTACAGAGAATTGACACACCGGTGAGGGATGGTTACAGAGAATTGACACACCGGAGAGGGATGGTTACAGAGAATTGACACACCGGAGAGGGATGGTTACAGAGAATTGACACACTGGAGAGGGATGGTTACAGAGAATTGACACACTGGAGAGGGATGGTTACAGAGAATTGACACACCGGAGAGGGATGGTTACAGAGAATTGACACACCGGTGAGGGATGGTTACAGAGAATTGACACACCGGTGAGGGATGGTTACAGAGAATTGACACACCGGTGAGGGATGGTTACAGAGAATTGACACACCGGAGAGGGATGGTTACAGAGAATTGACACACCGGAGAGGGATGGTTACAGAGAATTGACACACTGGAGAGGGATGGTTACAGAGAATTGACACACCGGTGAGGGATGGTTACAGAGAATTGACACACCGGAGAGGGATGGTTACAGAGAATTGACACACCGGTGAGGGATGGTTACAGAGAATTGACACACCGGAGAGGGATGGTTACAGAGAATTGACACACCGGAGAGGGATGGTTACAGAGAATTGACACACCGGTGAGGGATGGTTACAGAGAATTGACACACCGGAGAGGGATGGTTACAGAGAATTGACACACTGGAGAGGGATGGTTACAGAGAATTGACACACTGGAGAGGGATGGTTACAGAGAATTGACACACCGGTGAGGGATGGTTACAGAGAATTGACACACCGGAGAGGGATGGTTACAGAGAATTGACACACTGGAGAGGGATGGTTACAGAGAATTGACACACCGGTGAGGGATGGTTACAGAGAATCCACACACTGGAGAGGGATGGTTACAGAGAATCCACACACTGGAGAGGGATGGTTACAGAGAATCCACAAACCGGAGAGGGATGGTTACAGAGAATCCACACACCCGAGAGGGATGGTTACAGAGAATCCACACACTGGAGAGGGATGGTTTCAGAGAATCCACACACCGGAGAGGGATGGTTACAGAGAATCCACACACTGGAGAGGGATGGTTACAGAGAATCCACAAACCGGAGAGGGATGGTTACAGAGAATCCACACACTGGAGAGGGATGGTTACAAAGAATCCACACACTGGAGAGGGATGGTTACAGAGAATCCACACACCAGAGGGGGATGGTTACAGAGAATCCACACACCTGAGAGGGATGGTTACAGAGAATCCACACACCCGAGAGGGATGGTTACAGAGAATCCACACACTGGAGAGGGATGGTTTCAGAGAATCCACACACCGGAGAGGGATGGTTACAGAGAATCCACACACCGGAGAGGGATGGTTACAGAGAATCCACACACTGGAGAGGGATGGTTACAGAGAATCCACACACCGGAGAGGAATGGTTACAGAGAATCCACACACCGGAGAGGGAGGCGGGGGGGGGGGGTAATAGAGGCTCCAGAAGATATTTAACACTGAGGATGAAACAGGCTGAGTTTTAATCGGGTTGCACCTGTTACTATTAGCATGCTGACTCTTCACTGGCTGCTCAAGAAGGGGATGGAGCATGTGTGGGAATGTCCCGAGTGCAGGAATATCAATGATTCATTTATTCACCCACTGAAGACGAGCACAATTTTTTTGGGTGGGGCAGGGACCATTCTGGATTCTGACCTTTTTTCTGCCAAGGTTTGCTGGGGTGAAAAGGTCTGTAGCAGCATCAACAACAACATTATAAACAACACAGCAGAAACAGTTTCAGCAACAGCAGCCTGTAATAGCAACAACACAGCAGAAACAGTTTCAGCAACAGCAGCCTGTAATAGCAACAACACAGCTACTTACATCCGGCCATCTCTGGATCCAGGATCCATCACTTGGGCCCAGGTGGTGTCATCTATTGGTGAGGGTGGGTCTGTCCTCTCTTTGGGGTCCAAGGACACACGCAGACCTCCTGTCAAAGGTTGATCTTCTGACAATGTCCGCGTGGACACACTCAAAGCCTCCGGAACTTTACCAACAACTAACTTGTCCTTGATGCTTTCCAGTGCATCGGCCGGACTCAGGTCTCCAACTTTCACCGCAGGTGTGCTCCAGTTGTGCGAGGTGGTGTTGTGGGAGACACAGAACTTCAGATGGGACAGCTTCTCCAGGAATGTGTTCCAATCCTGAGCAATCAAATAAGAAAATCTCTCACAATTGTTCATAGTGTCTTTAATTACACTCCTGAAGACTTCAGATTTCCACTATTTTTCTTAATGAACAGACTCCACATATGGGACCCCAGTTTGGAGGGAAATATGGGACCCCAGTTTGGAGGGGGTTATGGGACCCCAGTCTGGAGAGGAAATAAAGAACATATCCACACCTCCTTAACAAAAGGTGACCAATCAAGGGTTTGCGGGGTCAAAAGGTGCGGATATTGCAGCCTAGCTTTGAACCACAGAACAGTGTGTCAAGTGCACATTAAAGAGCAAATGAGTCAATAATAAACTAAACAATCCATTAACTGGTATCTTGTGTAGAATATAGGGAACTAAATGCTAAATCCCTAATGCTGAGTAGTTGAAAGCAATTCTAGCAAATTTATACGCAGGGCAACAGCTAAGGAAAAGACAATGGCAGTGGATAGGACATAAACTGAGAAAATATGATAATAGTCTAATATAATCTTTCTGCACTGGAACCCACAGGGCATTAGAAAAACAGGGAGACCAAATGACCAAGGTAGAAGAGAATCACAGTCAGGGAGATAGGAAGTGAGCTGTTGGGATGGCAGTGGATGGGAATACTCAGAGTCAGCTGGTTGAGGGTTTAAACACTATTGCAGGATCATCATCGTGTGCCCTGCCAACTGGCATAGGCACTCGTGAGTTTCCACAGATTACAATCCCTGGTTGCCTGGAACAGCTCTCTTGATGCATATACCCCAGTGCCATAGTTTCAGCCCATCCAGCATCATCTCTCTTTGCCTCTCCCCCTTTTTCCACTGATCTTTCCAGTTGTCACAATGTTCTCCAATGTCTCTCTTCTCATTATGTGGCCAAAGAACCGTGTTTGTCTCTTTCTTATTGTTGTATATAGAGATCTACTTTCATTAGTTTCTTCACTAAGCAGAAAAAAAAGAAAGAATTGCCATCACAGCACTCAGGAAATACGTCAAGCCGCCTGTCCTCCTCTTCAGCAGACAAGAGTTCCAGCGCAGATGATACCAGCAGAAATTGGATTAAATGGGCTGCCTGCCTTGCTTTTCTTCTGAGTGTCGAGTATCAGTCAGATCATCTGCTGCATCAATTCTTTTTAAACCATAATGAATAATTCATGCACTGCTGCCTTGGACACATCTAGCTTGTCATGTATCAATTAATTCACCACCCACTGGCGCAGCACCAGCAAATCTGTCTGTCTGTTAATTACCCAATACACCGGCAGCCTCAGAGAAAGGAATGCTAACTAGCAGGGACGTCTTGAGTGATGTTTACCGCTGGCTTTTCTCCAGACACTGTGAGTCTGTTACAGAAACATTTCAGTGGTGATGTTTACCGCTGGCCTTTCTCCATACACTGTGAGAGTTTGTTACAGAAACATTTCAGTGGTGATGTTTATCGCTGGCCTTTCTCCATACACTGAGTCTGTTACAGAAACATTTCAGTGGTGATGTTTATCGCTGGCCTTTCTCCATACACTGTGAGTCTGTTACAGAAACATTTCAGTGGTGATGTTTACCGCTGGCCTTTCTCCATACACTGTGAGAGTTTGTTACAGAAACATTTCAGTGGTGATGTTTACCGCTGGCCTTTCTCCATACACTGTGAGAGTTTGTTATAGAAACATTCCAGTGGTGATGTTTACAGCTGGCCTTTCTCCATACACTGTGTGAGTCTGTGACAGAAACATTTCAGTGGTGATGTATACCGCATGCTGTGAAAAAGTGTCAAACTGCTTTGTAGAATCTGTGCTGTTATATTCACGTGAAACATGGGCGATAAACAAACAAACTGAGAAACACTTTTTTCATTGCAGAGATGTGGTTTCCGAGAAGAATGCAAAAGGAAAGCAGAGACAAAATACCTGGAAGGCTTGGTAAGATGGATGGAGTAGGACAAAAACATTGAACTGATCTGTGATTCTGGTGATCATATCAAATTGTTTGTTTGTTTTAGTATCCAGAAGCCATGAGTTATTAACCCTTAGGCTCGGTATTATGGATATCGCAACCTTTTGGCCTTGATTCCATGTGGCTTTTCTGTCTACCCCCAGGAATGAACCCAGATCACAAGGAGTTCGTCACCCGGTCACTGCGCAATCCGGTTTAGCCAACTACGCTAGAGAGCCAGGCAAAGTATCAAATAGTAAAACGGATTAGAATATGCTAATGACACAGTAAAAGAAATTGTGTGAAGGATTGATAATAAATTACAATTACAAATTAAATTACAATTTTAAAAAACACAATATCACTATGTGACTAACCTCGGTAACATCTGGGTTGGGTAAGTCTCTGGTCTTGACAATATATGCAAATGTGATGAGAGCAATGGCAAATGATGCCAGACATATCATAAACACAACCAGGGGCGGGCGACTGTTAAAGAAGCCTCGTAGGTTTTCCACGATGATGAACGTCATGTTGTTTTAATCTACCAGGAGAAATATTGTGGAGCAAAAGTTAGAGCAAGAAGAACAGGCACAAACATTCATTCCGAGGGTTTTTGGATATCCTCCGAATAACGGTCCCAAATTATCAAGGCCGAAAATATACCCTCAGTCACGTGTCAATTGCGAACTTCCGGCGACTTAAATTGCACATTTCCGCCACCGCCGAGAGTATCCCCCACGCTGTAAATGGGCTTAAACTAGATGGCTGGGACTCACGAGCAGCAGCTAAAGCATATCCTGCAGCTTCCTTCATTTTATTTGCTGGTGACTCCCAGCCATCTAGTTTAGCCCCAATCCATGCTGCGTGAGCGGCATGGGGGATACTATCGGCGGTGGAGGTATAGTCCCCGGAAGTCCGCAATTCAAGGGTGGCGGTATAGTCCCTGGAAGTGCGCATCTGACACATGACTGAGGCCATGTTAGGGTATATTTTCGGCCTCTATAATTTGAGACCGTTATTCGGAGGATAGCCGGCTTTTTTTAATTCTTCCTCTTTGGTCAAAAACTGTCACTATTGTCTGTATGTACCAAACTGTCACTACTGTTTGTATGTACCAAACTGTCACTACTGTCTGTATGTACCAAACTGTCACTACTGTTTGTATGTACCAAACTGTCACTACTGTCTGTATGTACCAAACTGTCACTACTGTCTGTATGTACCAAACTGTCACTACTGTCTGTATGTACCAAACTGTCACTACTGTTTGTATGTACCAAACTGTCACTACTGTCTGTATGTACCAAACTGTCACTACTGTCTGTATGTACCAAACTGTCACTACTGTCTGTATGTACCAAACTGTTACTACTGTCTGTCTATACCAAACTGTCACTACCGTCTGTCTGTACCAAACTGTCACTACTGTATGTACCAAACTGTCCCTTCTGTCTGTATGTACCAAACTGTCACTACTGTCTGTATGCACCAAACTGTCACTACTGTCTGTATGTACCACTTTTTAGGGTGGTTTAGATAGGAGGTCATGAACCTGAGGATTGAGGCGCACATGGCTACTGCTGTCGCCACAGAATGTACAAGTTGGAATGTTTAATTTTAAAATTTGCTTTTAAAACAGTGGACAACACACTGTGTTGTGGTTTACAGCTAGGCTGCATTATCTGCACAATGCATCTTACTTCAGCAAATCTCTAAGAATGTTTTCATGTTGCAAATGTAAAAAATATGGACATGAAACAATATATTGCACAACTTAGATTGTTTCCCTTCTGGTAGTAGCAGTGAAAAAGGTACCCTGTCTAGACTTGAGAAGGACGTCTCGTTAACTTCCAAATGCTGTCTACTGTCTTTGGTCGCTATGATGTGGACAGTACAGCGAAGCTGATCCTTATCTGAGTAATCTTTCCTAGTAAATCAAACGGAAATAGTTCTGAAATACTGAAATGAAATGCCACTGTTACAGTAACAGTAGACACAGAGTTAAAAAATCTCCGTAAGTTATATCAAAATAGTTACCAAAAATGAGAACCCATGTATTACAAGTGAAAAGAATGTGTAATCTTGATGAGTGGTTTAAGAAGTCTCCATTAATTAATTTAATAGTAATAGTTTTATTTTTGTGAGTGCCCCTCTTTCTTTCTGGGTGCCCCCTTGTGTTTATCATCTGGAAAGTGGTACCTAATGTTTCGTCAGGATACGACTGTCACCCCAAAAATCATCGCTGCGTGATTAAATAATCATCAAATCTTTCATAACATATGAAAATGCACTTACTAAATGTGTAAAGAACGTATTATAAGGTTAAATCTCCAGATTTGTGAAAGTTTCCTGCAGCCAATGGTCTCCAACAAGCCGCCATGCCAGTGTCGTCTGCTCTCCTGTCTTCTCGCGAGTAGTCGCGAGATTCACGTCACCTGGGGGCCCTCCGCTTGTTGACTGTATCCGCCTCATTAGCATTCGGGCCACGCCTCTTAACCGCTGACCTGTGAACCTGCCTGTGAACAGAGAAAGAGAGAAGAGAGAGAGAGAGAGAGAGAGAGAGAGAGAGAGAGAGAGAGAGAGAGAGAGAGACAGACAGACACACAGACAGACACACAGACAGACACAGAGAGAGAGAGGGAGTTAAAGATATAGGGAGAAAAAGAGAGTGTCAATAGTTGTTGCTTCTGTCCTTCAGTGACTCGGAAATATTTCGCTTCTGTCCTTCAATGACTGGAAGATGTTTTCCGTTATGTCCTTCGGTGACTGAAATCTTTCCATTTTGTCCTTAAGTGACTGAAATCTTTTCATTCTGTCCTTCATTGACTGTGAAATCTTTCCATTCTGTCCTTCGGTGACTGGGAAATCTTTCCATTTTGTCCTTCAGTGACTGTGAAATCTTTCCATTCTGTCCTTCATTACTGTGAAATCTTTCCATTCTGTCCTTCGGTGACTGGGAAATCGTTCCATTTTGTCCTTCGGTGACTGAAATCTTTCCATTCTGTCCTTCAGTGACTGTTAAATACTTCCATTCTGTCCTTCATTGACTATGAAATCTTTCCATTCTGTCCTTCGGTGACTGGGAAATCTTTCCAAGTTGTCCTTCAGTGACTGTGAAATCTATATCTTTTGTCCTTCAGCGACTGTGAAATCTTTCCATTCTGTCCTTTCGTGACTTGTAGATCTTTTTATTTTGTCCTTCAGTTACCGTGAGATCTTTCCATTCTCTCTTTCAGTGACTGTGAGATCTTTCCATGCTGTCCTTCGGTGAAAATTTCAGGTTCTTTGTCAACTTGTAGATTTTAGTCTTGTTTTAGAACTTGATTTTGCGTGCATACCCGTTTTACATATCTGGCTTATTTGTGAGCAGACTGTTGGCTCTTTGCCTGTCAAGTAGATGTATACCGACTTCGAAAGAAACCCCTAATTATTCGACTCCAACGTCATGCTTGTCCGGAAGGCAGAACACCCACCCCCCCACCACCCCCCCTTTTCCCCCAATAAAACACTGGCATCCACACGGGAAAGACGTGCACTGTATATAAATTGTCTCTGAAAGTTTTTGTACATTTCATATTTTTACGAGGAGCCTCATGGTGAGGGGTTAAAATAAGGGGGGGGGGGGGTGGGAGGTTGAGGAACCAGTGAGCATAGTTCCTATGTGAAAAAACTTCACACATATTTTGTCGATAATCCGCGACCTCAGTCGCTGTTGTTTTTAGCCTGGTTTACTAACTGTTATTTCAAGCCATAACACAACCAAGCCCTACTGTACACTGGTAATTAGGGAATGCAGGTATTGCTGATGATTCCTGTTGTCATTTCTACTCACGTGTAGTCGGTGGGAAATGAGCCGTTTAACAAGAAAGAGCTTACAGTCCCCCCCCCCTCCCCCAACCTCAAACAAAAGGGGGAATGGAGACCCGAAGGGGCTGAGCTGCCAGGTTGTGGTGCAGAGGAAAAAGGAGGAGGGCACCAAATATGACACATTCTGGCAAACCATTTGGCTAGAATAAACGACAGTGACATTTATACAAGAGACAGCACTGGTGATATAGACAACTTATGTCAGGCGAACTGGAAAAACAACTTACCTTAAAAAAAATGCAGCTCTTCAAACACGCCAGGTAGTGAGTGGCAATTAAGTGTTAGGAAAGTGGGTTTATTCTTCCTCCCAAAAATAGGACCCCGGTACCAACGTGAAGAGCGCATCAAACATTTCTCTCTTTCCTTCACCCTAGTCACCCAAGTTTCTGAAGAGTTGTCCTCCCCCACGCCAGTCATTTACTGGCAGACAAGTTTCTGGGGCAGTGGATCTATTCTTCTTCCTCAAAATGAGCCCCAGCCCACCCATTCTCCTGCAAGGACCCACACGGCTGGTGCAACATAGTCTCTCTCTCTTTCACTTCAGCGACGCGCGGTTCTGGACAGTCGTCCTCACCCAGTCCCGTCAAAAACGGGGGAAACACGTAACTCCTTTCCGTCGCGGAAGTATCTCATTATCATATGTCGTTGCTCCGACCGCTAGTCGGGACCGCTGATTGGCCAGCCCACCACAACACAGCTGTCAATCACCAGCCACGTGTTCCAGGTCGGGCATGTTTTGGTTCTTCCCCAGACCGCCATGTTTTAGCCCGGCTCCTCGTCGCCTCCAGACGCTAACTTCGCCACTTTCTGGCCAAAAATCCTGGACCTCTGTGCTGCTACTACACCAACGCTGCTTCTCTGAAGGCGTAGGTTCAATCCCCAAAACAGGAGATTCACCAAGGATGGATTTACTGCTGCAAGCCGCTCGGGTTTTAGAGCTGGAGAACTCCGGCCATGATGTCACCGAGCCAGCCACACGTGGTGAGTTCAAGTCCCTTCCATCCATGGCCGCTTCTCTTGCTTCTTATTCTGTTTATTTCAGTGTTTTATGTTGGGTACCGCGGTGTACAAACTCCCCTGTGGTTGTGGCTATTGATTATACCCTGCTGGCTTGGGCGACGATGTTACCCCATAACTTCCGGTTTCCCTGTCCCGTTAAGAATTTGTTGATGTATTGGCCTGCCTGCAGTGACAGGCTGGGGATCGATCCCAAGCTAACAGGATTTGGTCCAGCCACTACGGCTTTCAGGTCGACCAGCCTTAGATGGGTAGCAATTAAATGCTCTGGGAAGTAAAGTCGGCCGGCATGATGTTGACCACATCACCCAGCGAGAAACGATTTTTCTGACATTGGGTAAAAACAATTTAAAGTAAAGGTTTTTGTTTTTGAACTACGGCTCTGGGGGAGTTGTGGTAGCTCACTGGCCAGTAATCTGTCAGCAGAACTTGGTTCGAATATGCTGGGGTTGCCCACATAATAGATACAATGAAATCACATGGGAGAAAAGGCAGCCAACCTAGTGCTGACTACTGTACTGTACCCAATGATTGCTCTGTACACAAGGGTTTAACGCCATTAGCAGTGATGTGAGCCTAAGGATGTCAGCAGGGGGTGCCCACTTGGATCTGCTGTTATTGAATTTAAGTGATAACATTCCCCTTTTGGATTCCAGAGCCCCATTTAGGGAGAAAAAGAATCAATCCCCCCACCCCAAACAGTGAATGACACTTTTTCCCCTCACCTTCAGATGTATTGGGCATATAGGGCTAGATGTATTTTTTATGGACCAGTCGGCATTCTATGGGTGATGTGGTTAACATCTTGTGGTCCGCCTTTACTTTCCAGGACTCTACCTGGTACCCATTTAAGGCTGGGTCAACCTGTAAGCCAAGGTCTTTTTGTGAAAAATTACTGGCTTGTTCAGGACTTGAACTCATGTCCAGCCACTTCACCAACATGCCTCCACCCACTTCACCAACATGCCTCCACCCACTTCACCAACATGCCTCCACCCACTTCACCAACATGCCTCCACCCACTTCACCAACATGCCTCCACCCACTTTACCAACATGCCTCCACCCACTTCACCAACATGCCTCCATCCACTTCACCACCATGCCTCCATCCACTTCACCAACATGCCTCCACCCCCTAAACAAGCAAGTTGTAAAAGGCTTGATTGTGAGTGTTTCCTTCTATTTAGACTGCATATACATGAGAGGTGATGGACCAACAGTCTGCAAAAGAATAAGCCACAGTTATAAAACGAAGTGCATGGAAAACTCTGAGAAAAGTTCTTAAGCAAGACTAAATCCAAAAGTGGTCAACAATCCAGAATGTTTTACCCAAATTTATATCCAGTGATTGCTAAGGAGAAGTGGAAAGTGGTGTCCCTGGGTTTCTGTCTTACAGAAGTGATGATCTCTTGCAGGTCATGCCAGGCAATATTTCATTGTTTGCCTTCTGCGTGTTGTCTTCAGGTACCAGATGGCAGTTTATTGTGTTTGTTGTTGTCCATACTGTGTATAAAGTCTTGTGTTATATACTCTCCAAGGTAAAATGACTCTGTAGAAAGTCTTTATCCCTGTTCTGTGTGGGGAGACTTGTACTACGTGGAAAGTCTTGTTCCATAGTGCTTGAAACAAGTATTCTGTGCTGTGTGGAAAGTCTTTTTCAATAGTGCTTGAGACAAGTCTTCTGTACTTTGTGGAAAGTCTCGTTCAGTAGTGCTTTAGACAAGTCTTCTGTACTATGTGGAAAGTCTTGTTCAATAGTGCTTGAGACAAGTCTTCTGTACTGTGTGGAAAGTCTTGTTCAATAGTGCTTGAGACAAGTCTTCTGTACTATGTGGAAAGTCTTCTTCAAATAGTGCTTGAGACAAGTCTTCTGTACTATGTGGAAAGTCTTGTTCAATAGTGCTTGAGACAAGTCTTCTGTACTGTGTGGAAAGTCTTGTTCAATAGTGCTTGAGACAAGTCTTCTGTACTATGTGGACAGTCTTGTTCAATAGTGCTTGAGACAAGTCTTCTGTACTGTGTGGAAAGTCTTCTTCAAATAGTGCTTGAGACAAGTCTTCTGTACTGTGTGGAAAGTCTTGTTCAATAGTGCTTGAGACAAGTCTTCTGTACTATGTGGAAAGACTTGTTCAATAGTGCTTGAGACAAGTCTTCTGTACTATGTGCAAAGTCTTGTTCAATAGTGCTTGAGACAAGTCTTCTGTACTATGTGGAAAGTCTTGTTCAATAGTGCCTGAGACAAGTCTACTGTCCTATGTGGAAAGTCTTGTTCAGTAGTGCTTGAGACAAGTCTTCTGTACTATGTGGAAAGTCTTGTTCAATAGTGCTTGAGACAAGTCTTCTGTACTATGTGGAATGTCTTCTTCAAATAGTGCTTGAGACAAGTCTTCTGTACTATGTGGAAAGTCTTCTTCAAATAGTGCTTGAGACAAGTCTTCTGTACTATGTGGAAAGTCTTGTTCAATAGTGCTTGAGACAAGTCTTCTGTACTATGTGGAAAGTCTTGTTCAATAGTGCTTGAGACAAGACTTCTGTACTATGTGGACAGTCTTGTTCAATAGTGCTTGAGACAAGTCTTCTGTACTTTGTGGAAAGTCTTGTTTAGTAGTGCTTGGGACAAGTCTTCTGTACTATGTGGAAAGTCTTGTTCAATAGTGCTTGAGACAAGTCTTCTGTACTGTGTGGAAAGTCTTGTTCAATAGTGCTTGAGACAAGTCTTTGTTCCAATGTGGAAAGTCTTTGTTCCATAGTGCTTGAGACAAGTCTTCTGTACTATGTGGAAAGTCTTGTTCAATAGTGCTTGAGACAAGTCTTCTGTACTGTGTGGGGAAAGTCTTGTTCAATAGTGCTTGAGACAAGTCTTTGTTCCAATGTGGAAAGTCTTTGTTCCATAGTGCTTGAGACAAGTCTTCTGTACTATGTGGAAAGTCTTGTTCAGTAGTGCTTGAGACAAGTCTTCTGTACTGTGTGGGGAAAGTCTTGTTCAATAGTGCTTGAGACAAGTCTTCTGTACTATGTGGAAAGTCTTCTTCAAATAGTGCTTGAGACAAGTCTTCTGTACTGTGTGTGGAAAGTCTTGTTCAGTTGTGCTTAAGACAAGTCTTCTGTACTGTGTGGAAAGTCTTGTTCAGTAGTGCTTGAGACAAGTCTTCTGTACTGTGTGTGGAAAGTCTTGTTCAGTTGTGCTTAAGACAAGTCTTCTGTACTGTGTGGAAAGTCTTGTTCAGTTGTGCTTAAGACAAGTCTTCTGTACTGTGTGGAAAGTCTTGTTCAGTAGTGCTTGAGACAAGCCTTCTGTACTTTGTGGAAAGTCTTGTTCAGTAGTGCTTGAGACAAGTCTTCTGTACTTTGTGGAAAGTCTTGCTCAGTAGTGCTTGAGACTAGTCTGTTGTACTGTGTGGAAAGTCTTGTTCAGTTGTGCTTGAGACAAGTCTTCTGTACTTTGTGGAAAGTCTTGCTCAGTAGTGCTTGAGACTAGTCTGTTGTACTGTGTGGAAAGTCTTGTTCAGTTGTGCTTGAGACAAGTCTTCTGTACTATGTGGAAAGTCTTGTTCAATAGTGCTCTGAGACAGGTCTCATGTACTATGTGGAAAGTCTTGTTCAGTTGTGCTTGAGACAAGTCTTCTGTACTGTCGGGAAAGTCTTGTTCAGTTGTGCCTGAGACAAGTCTTCTGTACTATGTGGAAAGTCTTGTTCAGTAGTGCCTGAGACAAGTCTTCTGTACTGTGTGGGGAAAGTCTTGTTCAGTTGTGCCTGAGACAAGTCTTCTGAACTATGTGGGGAAAGTCTTGTTCAGTAGTGCTTGAGACAAGTCTTCTGTACTATGTGGAAAGTCTTGTTCAGTAGTGCTTGTGACAAGTCTTCTGTAGTCTGTGTAAAGTCTTGTTTAATAGTGCCTGAGATAAATCTTTTGTACTGTGTGGGGAAAGTCTTGTTCAGCTGTGCTTGAGACAAGTCTTCTGTAGTCTGTGTAAAGTCTTATTTAATAGTGCCTGAGATAAATCTTTTGTTCTGTATGGAAAGTCTTGTTCACTAGTGCTTGAGACAAGTCTTTTGTACTATGCGTACAGTCTAGTTCTTTACTTTGTATACAAAGTCCTGTTTATTTTAAAATCTAAAGATTTATGTGGAAAGTCTTGTTCTAAACTTTGTATAAAAAGCACAATTCTTTACTCTGAATGCAAATTCTTATGCTAAGGTCCATATTGAAAAACTTATTCTACATTGTCAAAAGTATGTTTATACAATGTCTCTATGAAGTCTTTTTTAAATTTCTTTGGCCAAAATTTTTTTTTGACTTATATTTAAAAAGATGTACATGATTTTTTCACACCAGTGACATATTCGGCATACAATGCTGGTTAAGGTTAGTTGTGTATCCTTTATAGGACGTTGCAGAAACAGTCCCAGCAATTGTTTGGCTGTTGTGGTTTTTCTAGGCATGTTTCACGTTAAGTAGGTTGCCATTGTTTTTCTGAACGGTCAGCTGTTGGTACCACTGTCAAAACCAATACAAGAGGTATGCTCCAAAATTGCTTGCAGCTGGAATTGAACCCCGCATTACGAAGCACGTTCACAATTCCTAAGCCACATGCCTGTTTGTAAAGCCCAGTTGATGGGTGATGTGGTTAACATCCTGCTGGCTTCCTTTACTTCCCATGACATTTCCTGGTACCCATTTTAGGCTGTGTTACCCTGGAAGTCAATCCCCTTCCCCAGATCTGGCTGGCGCAGATGTGAACCTTTGTGCTGGTAGCTCCCCGCTTATTTTAACATTACTTATAATTATGGAGCTAAAGTATACTGTTTGAAATAAAATGTATAATTATCTGGTGCCACATTTTTACCAGTTGACAGGAAAGCCCATACACCTAAAAACTGTCAGTGAACTAGATGCAGAAGAACTGTCAGCTGATTGGTTGAGTTCTAATGTATTCTTGTATGCAGTGTGAACAATGTCGTTTACTAAATTATGGCAAAATTGTGTTCCTAACAGTAGCTCTGCAGTTTTGTGTGTGTGCGTGTGTTTTGTTTTAGAACTGAGAATAAATCTTTTCCTCTTTGGCTGTAACTTTTTTCAGGAACTTACTTTTCCCAAAATATTACTGAAAGCAGTGAGCAATTAGACGGGTCGCAGGCGTACAGTGATAATGGGATCAGTGCTGGTGAAGACGATGTCCCCTTGCACGAGAGGACATCAAGACGGGCTGGAGGGTAAGTGATGATGATATCCAGGGATTCTTTGTCTGAGAATGTGTGGCAGTGGTAAACAGCCATGCTAAGGAAAAGTTTAGACAAGAGTCAATGAATTAAAGTTTCTGTTAAACCTCTACAAATGTATCCATTCAGGTTCTTACTTAAATTTAAGTATTCTAGATCAGTTCTGTTGATGTTAATTTATGTTGTTTTGTCAGATTATTTTTCCTCCTCTTTCTTCTTCTTCTTCTTCTTCAGGAATGCCCTTAAGGTTAATTGCTCAAGATATTGTCTGCCTCCATTCATCTCTGTGATTGATATTCTCTTTTTACCAGATTACCAGATATTCTCTTTTGACTTTGCAGCTTCAGATGTTTTGTGAATCTGCCCAGATGTTGTGTCTGTTTGATCTGTCTCATGGTCTACCCCAGTTCTCTCAACTCTCTCACAGTTTTTGTCTTTCTGTTGTCTGCCATTCTTGTTGTGTATGTTCCAACCATCACTGTGCATTAACTCTCCTGATGCTAGTAGTTAGTGGTGCTCTAAGCAGGTTATGAATGTTCATTCATAATTTTATTGCTCAATCTGTTATATCACCATTGATCATAGCATCATGAGGGCTAAGACTGAAATAGCTGGGACATTTTGAGACAATGTCAGTTAACGGTGGATAAAAGCTGTACACATAAAGGAGCTGAATGGTCATAAACCATGAGGCAGACCAAGAAGATGATGGATAGAAAAAAAATATCCAGACATACTGCAAATACTGGGTGTTCTCTATTGGAAAGAGAAGGCCAACTAAAGAACGAATGAACAAACTTTATTTTCAAAGGGTTACAAATTGGGCACACAGGCCTGTCTGACTGACATTCAGCTCTTCTGAGCACTCATTTTTCAGATATTTTAATACCTGTTATCAATAATGCATGTTATGGATATAATAAAGAAATATAGATTATAGAATAATGTGTACACAATCGTACACACTTACACACACATGTACAATGGAGGCAGGTCAAATCTGCAGAAGTGAACCTCAAGGGCTCAGACTACTGAAGAAGAAGAATAAAATGTATTTTATTGGGACTTTTAGACTACAATGCCTAATTTTTCTCAGTCTGTTTCTTGTACCACTGATCTTTAATATCATCATCACGATCTCATACATCGCTTTCCTGGTCAGATAAGCACACAAGAAATATTTAGCGACTGAGGTTAGAGGTTAGATGAAACATCAATGTATATAAATAATGAGTAGGAGATGGATCTTAGATGACCATTGGCTAAGACGGGGAAACCCCCAAAAGAAAGTAGGAAATGTTGGTGTGAAGACTAGTTGATTTCCGTGGTTTAAAAGGGGGTCTGAGAGAAATTTAAACACGAGAATTAGGTGAGAAAGTAAACGATATTCAAGAAATACATGAACTAGAGAGAAAAATATTGGAAGAAAGAAGGATTGATGATCATTTTGTGTGGCGCTTCGATGGGAACCAAGGGATGAATTTCCATGTAGCTCCGTTATAGCTACTTTAGTTTCCAAAGTGTACATTACCTTGTCTTTGTCTTTTTTTCTTATCCCCAAGTGGAGCATAGGCCCTTAAAGAACTCACATCAGTTTATCTTATCCCCTTGAAGTTCACTCTATGTTCTCCGCATCTGTTTAAATTCACCCTCTAGTTCCCTTGTCAGTGTTTTTTGTTTTTTTCTACCTTTTTTTTAAATATCCCTGGGGGTTCCAGTCTAAAAACATTCTAGTTATATTGTTCTAGGGTTTTCTCAATGTTTATCCTGTCCAACGCCAGCTTCTTTTCACATCTTGATTCCTTAAGGTCCACATTAACGATTCTGTGATACCTTTTAATTTACTCTGTTCTGCGCGAGCACCATTTAGTGAATGTTTGTAGAATTATTCATAATTATTTTTGGTTGTTTTGTTACATTGTTGTTGCAATGATGAGCTCCAATATGACTGTCTATATTCCAGAATTGGTACCCGGGAAGTTCACAATCAGCTGGAGAAAAACAGGTGAGGATGTCAGTGTTGTTGGAGCAAGGAACCAAGGGTCTGCATACATTTAAGCCAGATGTGTGAAACAGATGTGCATGCAACACGCAAGTCCTGAAGCAAGTCTTAGCCTGAAGGTGGAAAAATACCCAGAACTTTCCGTCAAGAGTTTACTGCTGATGAACGTGAAGAAGAAGAGACCATCAATCACTGGAGTGTCTTCCTCTTCGCTTTCACTGGCTGTTAACTCCAATCGAAAGTTCAGATGTCCATCCACTCCTGTAATTTGTCTTGATCCAGAACTTAAGTTTTTTTTTTGGGTGCATATCCATTGTACAGATCTAGCTTATTTGTATGCAGGCTGTTGGTTCCTCACCTCTCAGGCAGATACACTCTCGCTTTAGAGATAACTTTCTTTTGTCACCTTCTACATACTTGAGAGGTGGGGGGAGAAGGGGTATATTTTTTGTTGTTCTAAAAAATGGAGCCGCGGAATCCACACAGGAAATTGGTTATGTAAGAGTATATAAGAGTTGTGAGGCTTCAAAAATAAAAGTATAGAGTTCTTTGTCTTTGGTCACTTCTGATGCTAGCGGTCTAAACATGGTGATGAGTTGCTTTCATGAACCCAGTCAGGAATAGATTGTGTAAGTGACCCCGGGTTTGCTACGTCAGAAGATAATAAACCAGATAAAAAGTAAAACCAGTCAGCTTCACATAATCAAAAACGACAAGTGATCACTGCAGCTAGAAAACTTTCATCAGCGTGACATGAATAGACAGTGTTACAGTTGCAAACATGAATGTACAAAGTCACTCAACTGAGATCTGTCAGAAAGAAATCCACGTCTGTCTGGCCACTTGAAACTCCATGTCATGTTTGGTAGATTCTTTCGAGGTTGGGGTCCCGGGTTGTTATGGGCTCGTAAGCATCTGCAACTATGTTCTCATTTTATTTTATAAAATGGGGCATATTCATTAACTGTTAGCAGGGTAGATATTTAGCAGACTGTAGGACAAGAGATTTTAGTGCCTCTTTCTTTCTCTTTAGAAATAGTGCACATTTTCCATAGATTTATTAGAACCAATACGGTTTATTTTAGTTATAAATGTCGACATTTTAGTGCTTGTAATGAATACTTTGATGATATTATTGTTTATTAAATGTATGAATGAAATGATGGAAGAGGTTTTGAACAAAAGAGTAACATCATGGCACACAGGTATTAACCCATTAGTGCTCCGCTCTTCTTCTAACTCAAGTCTGAGTCCGAAAAAGCTCAGCACAGTGCACAGGCTCTGTAGCACCGGCGAGGATCCTGAAATACTTTGGGTATATTTTAAAACTCTTTTTAACTCTAACGGCAGCGCGTTTAGGCTATATTTTCAATTTCCAACTGCCCATGATGGAAGAATGGAGGGAGACCTTGAAGGGCAGAATGTTAGATGGGCCTGCGTGCCCAATTTTTAACCCTTTAAAAATAAAGTTTGTTCATTTTTCTGTCTGTCTGTCTCTGTCTCTAGTTGCTGATTTCTGAAGATACTTTTAGTGTCTCTCTCTCTCTCTTTGATTACTGATTTATGAAAAGACATAGCATACTGGGCATACCCACAAAGATCCTGTATCCCATAATGAATGGACAGATAGAAATCTGCCCACTATCATCTAGAACAGGGTCATTTAACTAATTTTACTTAGAAATTTAAATATTGAAAATGGAAATTGTCACAGGCCAGTAGTTCAAGCGTCCGCATAGACATTAATATTATGCAATTAGCAGTTGTTGTTTGCGTTCACCGGCTATAAACTCCGGTGCAAAGAGACCTGGTTGTTCGTTCATTTCTGGACTTTGGCTTTGTTCCAGGACCTGAGTTTTGCGTGTGCATCTGTTTTACAGATCTGACTTATTTTTATGCAGATTGCAGGTTCCTTGCCTCTCAGGCAGATGCACTCCGGCTTCAAATGAAGCCCCCAGTTAGTCGACTCTTACAACATGCTTTTTGGGGAGGCAGTGGGTCTATTCTTGTTTTCCATACAACGGGGCCCCGGAACCCACACGGGGGGGGGGGGGGGGGGGGCAATTGGCAGTGATCCGCTGGCCACCTGCTAGGCCTCCGAGGGCTGGATTCGGCGCATGGGCCACCAGTTGAATAGTCCTTGTAAAGAAAGACAGAAAAGTGCCCAAGGTCATCTTTCCACATTTCGACACCTCAAGACATTGGCTACAGGAGACATAATGTGCATGGAATGCCAGGGCTGTTCAACTAAGTCTACTCTGAGGCCAAAATTCTGAAAATGGGGATCCTTGCTGGCCCAAGACCCAGAATAGGATGTTCATTAATCTATACAACAGGCCATCAACCATGGGCCATTTGTCAGTCCGCTAGTTGAATAGCCCGGTGGTACGCTGTGATGTCAGTTCTTAAATCAGTATTGAGAGGAGAAGCATTAATCTCTCTTAAGTGGAACAGCTCTCTAAAGATCTTAATCCAGCCTTGTCTGCAGTAGATAGGCCTCCCTCTCTCTCTCTCATGTATATAGGACATCTCTGCATGTCTTTGTATTGAATGTTGTTGTTTGAAAATTTGTGAGAGTTTGAGAATCGGATGACCACTTCGCAGGAGGAAACAGTTGCGGGAATTCTTCAACCACCTTCAGCAGTGTATCCCGTCTCTGGAGAACAAGCGGGTTGCCACTCAGTCTATCCTCCAGGGTGCTATCAAACACATCAAGGTATATCATGCTCAGTGCAAGTCAGTTTGTTTTACATAGTTTGAGTGGCTGTCTTGTCTGTTTGCTAGCCTCTTTGTCTGTTAGATTGTCTGTTTGTCACTTTGACCTACCTACCTTTGCCCGTCATCTCACCTATCTATAAATGTCTATTTTGTCTACATGCCATACTGTCTGTCAGTATAGGTGTGTATACTTTTCTGTTTATTTCCCTGCCTATCTGTCCGTTTACCTGCATACCCATCTATTTATGCCTACCTATCTTTAACCATCTTCTTGTCTGTTAACCTGGCTTTCTATATGTTTACCTGCCTACCAATCTGTTTACCTGCCTATCTCTTTAGCCACCTATATATTTATTTTTCCACCTAGCTGTGTGTTTACTACAGTTAGAAACCAGAAGTACCAAACAGGATATTATTGATAAACATATCATGAAAGTAGAAACTAACGACTACCACAACTGTCTGAAGTACATATCCTGAAAGTAGAAACTAACAGGCAGAAAAAGTTGAGTGAGTGACTGAGATCGTTAGATAAGATACAGGAAGACTGGACCACTTAGAGAGAATGCAATGTGATGCCATACCATACAAGGCATACACCCACAGAAAAAGTCATAGAGTAAGACGTAGGTCAAGAACAAGATGGAAAGATAACATCAGAGAAACTCTACGACAGCATGATGTCTCTATGGTCGAGGCAGCCAGAAGAGTGAGAAGCAGAATCGCAAATCTCCCTGGACGTTACACACACGCGCACAATAGACAAAAAGTGTGGATAGTGGTGACAAGGTTCGCTGTAGAAATGACATTTGGAGATAAGAATCGTGGGGCAGTCAGGCATATAAAGGCGGCGACATTCTGTTGAACGTTCAATTAAGAGGCGGCGTCATAGCACTCGAGACAGTCATATAAGCACTCCGTCCCCATCTTCAGCAGCAAACGAAGAGTTCCAATGTGTTAGTTGGCAGCCTAAGCTTCGTTGGGAGATAATAACAGGAGTCAGTTAGGGAGGAATACACATTTGTTCTGGTGCCCCAGTGGGGGGGGGGGGGGGGGGGAGGAGAAGAATAGACTTCTGCATTTCGCAAAAGGTGACCAATTAGGGGTGTTTCCTAAGTCGGATTGCAAGTGGCAAGGAACCCGAACCAGATCTGTGAAACAGATATGCACGCGAAAAACCGAAGTTCTGAAATAATACCAAAGTCCAGAAATATCCTTTACACAACGTCGCTGTCTTCAGGGTATACCAGAAGTTCTCTCTTTCTCCATCTCAGTGGCTCTCAATTGTCCGAATGCCGCTGTCCTCGTGTTGTGGCGAACTCCCCTCCCCCAAGTATTTTCCTTCATAGTTTCAATAAATATGTGTTTTCCGATGGTCTTAGGCGACCCCCTGTGAAACGGTCGTTCCCCCCCCCCCCCTCAAAGGGTCGCGACTGGCAGGCTGAGTACCGCTGCTGTAGCTACTTCTCCAGCCCTGTGTGATTTCATAGTCCACGCATCCTCAGTGTTCTCTTTATCTTACATTCTGCGTCGTTTTCCGGAAACTGCGCCCTCCATCACCACGGTGCTTGACAGGTCAGGATACATTCAAATGAGCCAGTTCTCCTTGATGTGTCCAGGTCGTGCACCGTTTTTCTTTTTGGTCCACTGTATTCTAAAAATTTGTTTGAGGCATTGAAATTCAGCAGTTAACAGCCGGTGAACGCTAAGAAGAATGAGGAGTTTAAAATAAAGAGAGAGGAGTAGAAACATGAAGAAGAGGTGAAATTAGACGGCAAGGTCTGGCCACGTGACTGGAGAAGAGCGTGTTGACGTTGTAGGAAAACAAACGTATCCCACAATCCCTCGCGCCTTGTAGGCGGGGTCTGGGGAAAGCCTCATGAATATTAAACAGCAGTGACCCATATTTGTGATGACGATCAAGCACGTGGATTTGTACCGGCCAGGTCACCACTATCATCATGTGGCTTCAGAATTGTTTCTGCTTCTGCGTGGGCCTTAAGAGGGTATTGGTACGTTGTGGTTTACAGCTAGGCACAACACATCCGATTTCCTCAGACCCTTAATTAGGACATGCCCGGCAGTGGGTCTGTTAAAGCCCCCTCCCACCCTGAGATAATAGAGAGACATGTGCATAACCAATGTGCTGTAATCACAGCATCGGACTCAATTTTGTTGTTTGTTTTAAAGACCCACCCTGGCTGTTGCCGCGGGTCGTAATTTAACCTAACGATTGAACGAGGTTTCTGGGACCTCTCCCGGTGATCCGCATGGTAGCATTTTGTGTCGCCTGGTGGGGTTATATCTCACACAGCCAGTGTGCTACTGGAACGGCCAACATCTGCACCGTGAAATATTTCTGGCTATGCTCATTCTTAAATCGGTAGTCTGTATTTTACACACACAAAAAAAAAGAGTAGAAATGTATATAGAAAACCCTTGCGTCAACTGTAACCAGCGTCGCGTTGACTCCCCCTCCCCCATGCCAGAAATAGCAACTTGCATCAGCCCGACCACGTGACGGACGGCACTATTTCTGCCGGGGTCACGGACAAAAGGACACGCCCTGTCTTTATCTAGGTCAGCTATTTCTAGCCGGGGCTTCCCCGCCCGGTTATTAAATCCCCGATGCCAGTGATACTGGGATTACTTTAGGCATATTATGTATTTCTTTTGTTCTCTTCTATACTGTTTGACTCACTACACGTTGATTAATCGGCTGCTTATTGTCTCGCCATGACACTCGTTCCTACCCATGTTTAGCTAACCGTTATTTCATGGAACATGCTAAGAACAATTAAAATATTTGCTCCCTCCTTTTCTTCCCACCCCCTTCTCACCACTCTCTTTTTTTTTCTCATCCCCTATTTTCTTCCCACTTCCTCCCCCTCCCCTATCCTCTCCCCCCTCCAACCTTCTCCCTACACACCTCGTCCTACCTCTTCTGTTCCTCCTTCTTCCCTCTTCTTCTTCTTAAAAGTCAAGCATCTGACTGACAGACAAGGAACCAACAACCTGCATACTATTAAGCCAGGTTTGTAAAACATACAGAGCTCAAGTTCTGGAACAAATCCATATCCCAGAAGTGGATTAACAACCATAGCTTTTTCACTGGAGTTAACAACTGGTGAACGCTAAGAATAAAAGACAGTAATGTCTCTCATTAGGTTACAGTTTTAAGTTTACTGAAGTACTGCACTGATTTTCATGTAAAATTGATCATATCTGCGAGGTTTCCCTGTTGTTTTAGTTTTATTGGCTCCTGTTCAAGATGGTCTCTATCGGCTTTGGGTGGGAATGAAGATTGTGCATGTGTTGTCTACTGTAATTATTTATCGTTGTGGTGATAAATGTGTGGCAACTTTCAGAACTTGAAGAAGAAAGATGTGGAACAGGAGAGAGAGATACAGATGTTGGCCAAAAGGAAAAGCGAGCTAAAGAAGAAATATGACTTTGAGTTCAACAAATGCTCGGAAGAACAGCAGCGCACTGCTCAGGTATTGCTGTCGTTCATCAGGTCAAAGATGGACACGGTTCCAGCTGAGCAGGATGGACACTCTTCGGACTCAACCAGTACAGCTTCAGGTAGTGTCTTGCTAGCAGGGCCGTCGGTACTTGAATTTTATGTGACCACATCTTGTCAGCTCAGAGATTTCATAGGGAACCCATAGGGGTTTCCCAGGACTGTACCATATTTTGGGGTTAAGGCTGGTGTTATATGAATAGCGACTACTACTAAGCCTAACCCTAACCTCCTATACTATGGGATGTTCTGGAGATTTCCCTACTAAATCTTGAAGCTGACAAGATGTCATTTAAAATTAAAGTACCTGACCTTATTTAGGCTTTGTGCAACGTGTGCAGCTGTAAAGGGCGATAACATTCTAAGAGCAGCAAAATATAAGTAGTAGTTTTAAAATGCCAGTATCTTTATTGCTTTTATGAAAGTTTTGTCTTGTATTGCTGCTCATCATTGCTGCATTTGGTCCTTATCTTGCACACTTACAAGCTAATGTTGTAAGGGCTCTTTGGGATAAGTCAACAGTAAAATACCCTTTTCTACTCCTTAATGCTTATTTGGCATATAAGGCTAGAACGATATTTATGGACTCATCAGCATGCTGGCAGTTTGTGTCACCGGGTGTTTATTGCTTGTGTGATGTCCTGGTTGGGTACAACTACCTACCTATTTTTTTTAAACCAGTTGGCGGGTTGGGTAATGTGGTCAACATCATGCTGGCTGCCTTTACTTCCCAGGACTTTATCTGGTACCCACTCACGTCGGGTTCCATCTGGGAGCCAAGGTCATTTTTGAAAAGGATGTCTGCAACTTTAGTATCTACAGATAACCTTTAATACAATGTAAAACAGAAGTCAATAATTTCACAGCATGCTGGTCGTCTGTAGATGATTAATTATATGACTGTACAGTGGCGGCATACGTCTTAGATATTGCCATGGTTACAGTAAACACACATGGAGGGTGGGAGACTTTTAAAGCTCATACTTTGTGGTGAATTACAGAAGGCTAGAAGATGTTTTTGACGGCCAGAGTAACTAACAACGATTGCTTGAAAGAAGTTAATGAAAGTAGATCTCTATATACAACAGTAAGAAAGAGACAAACACTGTTCTTTGGCTACATAATGAGAAGAGAGACATTAGAAAACACTGTGCTAACTGGAAAGATCAGTGGAAATAGGGGTGGAGGCAGACCAAGAGAGATGATGCTGGATGGGCTGAAACGATGGCATGGAGGGATATCATCAAGAGAGATGTTCCAGGCAACCAGGGATCGTGATCTCTGTAGATGCATGAGCGCCTACGCCAGTTGGCAGGGCACATGATAAGAAGATGTTGATGATGTCGACCTCTTCTATGATGTAAAGATGTGTACAAGTGGGACATGAATGATACAGGTAATGATGTGGATTTAAGAAAAGCAGATGCTATGGACTGTGTTCCATTTAGAGGGAAACAATCAGAAAGAGAATAGAGATACAGGAGAGAATAATTGCAGTTAGGCCATCAGCTGAGTGTTTAAGAAGAAACATATCCTCTACAGGTGATGGGAACAGTGGTTCTAAAAACCTATGCTTTTATTGCAGAAGATTTATCTTAGCGCTGGCAGGTCTTGCGGGTCAGCCTCGCCATTGCCATGGGCTATCAGTCTCATGCCTTCCTTTTAGCCCTGTTATTAACACTCTTTCTTGAAAGACGCAAAAGTGGGAGCAACAAGAAGAACAAATAAGAATTACAGTGGACAAAAACATTAGTATTGCATCTGGATAGGACACACATATAAAACCTAGTACTAGTTTAACTAACTTGTCCTTGCATTGGAACTAACACAGTCAAACAAATAAAGGAAGTCAGAAAAAAAATATGTGATGGGAAAAAGAGGATTAGAATGGGAATGGGCAGGGAAGCCGGACGTTCTGGGAGCTAGGAAATGGCTAAAGATAGTACAACCTGATGTGAGTTCATTGGGGACCTATTCTCCATTTGAGGATAAAGTTCAGGAGAAGAAGATTACACTTGTGAGGCAGCTAAGGGACTTTAACTATTTCTGTTTACAGAGGGACCAAGTAATGAAGACTTCAGTGATGGGGAGATGAGTGTAGTTCCGCACTCAGTTAGGTGGGCCATGACACCTGGAAGTAGCGACAATCGTAAGCGGAAGATGACCCCACAATCTGAACCAGCTCAAGGTTAGTTGTTGTTTAAGGTGAAGATTTGACTTTGTTGCCTAAGGTCAAGGCTGCCTGTTGTTTAAGGTGAAGTTTTGACTTTGTTGCCTAAGGTCAAGGCTGCCTGTTGTTTAAGGTGAAGATTTGACTTTGTTGCCTAAGGTCAAGGCTGCCTGTTGTTTAAGGTGAAGATTTGACTTTGTTGCCTAAGGTCAAGGCTGCCTGTTGTTTTAAGGTGAAGATTTGACTTTGTTGCCTAAGGTCAAGGCTGCCTGTTGTTTAAGGTGAAGATTTGACTTTGTTGCCTAAGGTCAAGGCTGCCTGTTGTTTAAGGTGAAGATTTGACTTTGTTGCCTAAGGTCTAGGCTGCCTGTTGTTTAAGGTGAAGATTTGACTTTGTTGCCTAAGGTCAAGGCTGCCTGTTGTTTAAGGTGAAGATTTGACTTTGTTGCATAAGGTCAAGGTTGACTTGTTGTTTAAAGTCAAGATTGGACTTTGATGCTTAACCCTACCAGACCTGAGGCCCTGAACCTAACTGCCCCCTATACCTGGGCATTAATGTAAAAAAAAAAAACATGATATACAAAAATATTAGTTACATGCAAACAAGTGGTTAGAATAAGTTGAAACTTGGAGACATTGTAGAAAAATAGGTTTAATTTTTATTTAGTGCCAGTATTCCACCTTTGTGTGCAATTGCACCCAGAGAGATCGGCATTGTTTCACAAAGTGAGCACCAGATGTTGCTGTTTTAGGGACACGCCCCCTTCTCTTACTATTGATCTAGTTTTAAATCTATAATTTTTGAGACTCTCCTCATCACTCTGACTGTATCACTTAAACTAGGAACGTATTCTTCACGAAATTCTGACTCCTAAAGAGTCTAAATCAACCAAAGTATCGATCACCTGTTGGACTGTGAAAAGCCTGGACTTACTTCACTTTCCTGTCCAAGTGCCTGGTTCATCAGCCACTTGTTTTATTGTAAATTTTCAGAATTTTTTCACGTCAAACCACGCAAAGAAAATCCAGACACATGTGGGCAGCAATTCGCAACGACTAACCGCGAGGTCTGATTATGATTGGCTAGTTATTTTTAGTTTGTGACGCATTGTTTTCATGTAGTACGCAAATTCCGGACATTGAGGGACAGCGGTTTAGATGCAGATTAGGAAATTCCCGACATTGAGGGACACCGGTTTAGCGGCAGATTAGGAAATTCCTGACATTGAAGGACAGCGGTTTAGTGGCAGATTAGGAAATTCCCGACATTGAGGGACACCAGTTTAGCGGCAGATTAGGAAATTCCCGACATTGAAGCACAGCCGTTTAGTGGCAGATTAGGAAATTCCTGTCATTGAAGGACAGCGGTTTAGCGGCAGATTAGGAAATTCCTGACATTGAAGGACAGCGGTTTAGCGGCAGAATAGGAAATTCCCGACATTGAAGGACAGCGGTTTAGCGGCAGATTAGGAAATTCCCGACATTGAGGGACACCGGTTTAGCGGCAGATTAGGAAATTCCTGACATTGAAGGACACCGGTTTAGCGGCAGATTAGGAAATTCCCGTAATAGCTGGCCAGCGGTGTGGTAGAGTTAAGATCCAGGCTGCCTTTTGTTGTTTAACGTGAAGATTGGACTGTTGTTTTTGAATGTCAAGGTCGGTCTGTTGTTGAATCTCTGCCATACTGGTAGTTACATTCAGCTGCTCAGTCCTGGTTCTGCAAATAGTCTTTTGTTGTTAGGTTGCTTAGTTTGGAATTGGCACTGGCTAGTAGCCTCTTCTGGCCAGACTTTTACAGTTTGTGCAGATTGGAGAGTTGTGAATTTGGGTCCCGACAGTGCTGCACTTTTGTTCCCCTCCCAGAAATTACCTTGGCTGTCAGGTTTGACCCAGCCTTGAGTGGGTACCAGGTACAGTCCTGTGAAATAAAGGTGCCTGGCGGAAGGCTGACCACATAACCCACCAACTGCCCATTGTTTATAAAATATATTTCAGGCCCTGTATTCCCAGTATGACTGAAGGCATGGGAAAAGGTTCTTTTATTGTTTTGTTAAGTTTTACTTTTTTATTATTTCGACTGCTGCCAGATTTTTACATGATGTGAGTTATCAAAGCTTTTTTTTTTTCTTTGGTCATTATCCAGGCAGACTAAACTTTGGCCTGTGTTTAGGATTTGGGGACGTATATCCTTCCTATCTGTTTCCCTGTGTGGGTTCAAGGGCCAGGTTTTGTTGAAAAAAAATGAATAGACCCACTGTTCTCTCCCCCCCCCCCCCCCTCCCCTCCCCCAAACAAGCATGGCATAGGGGGCGACTGATTAGTAGTTTTAACTTCAGAGTCGGAGTGCGTCTGCCCGAGAGGTGAGGAGTCTCCACAGTCTCCACACAGTTAAGCCAGGTCTTTAAAACGGATCCGCACACAAAACTCAAGTTCAGGAACAAGACTAAGGTCCAGAAATAGATGAACAACCAGAACTGTCCCCCAGCGTTAACAGCCAGTGATTCAGCAGAAGAAGAAGAAGGTAGAACAGTCATGAAAGACAGCAGGGTTTAAACAAGAGGCAGAAGTCCACTAGTATAAAAGTGGACACCTGAAAATACATTCTACATGGAAATACAGTGGTACCTCGGTTTGCATCCTTATTCTCTTCCATCTTTGGACTTATACTAAAGAGGATGTATGCCAAACAAATTTTACCATAAGAAATACAGGGAGAATGTTAAAATCTAATCCGATGAAAAAATCATATTTTTATTCTGTTGATGGGGTTGTATAAAATAATTTAAACACTGCTTTAAAACAAAAATACCTACATATAAGAGCAGTTAGATTAAATAAATGAAAATGTAACCTAACTTTACCTTCGTGAGAAGAATTGAGCACCTACTAGAATGATACTGAGAAGGGAGGAAGTGATGTCATTATTTCGAAGGAGAGTCCACTTCAGTTGAAGTTAAAGGAATCTGAAATTCTGGTGTGCATTTTTCCCCCCATCTTTTTTTTTTGGGTCTCTTTTCCCTACTTGGACCTGGTTAAGGCTAACAGGTTCTAGCACATGAGTCATATACCAAACAAAGGTCACATCAAGTAAAAGTAAAGAACCCTTTTTCACACCTTGGGCGCATGGGCATATAGGGTTGGACCTACTTTTTTTTTTTTTTAGACCAATCGGCACTGGATGGGTGATATGGTCAGGACTTTACCTCTCAGAACTATACCTGGTACCCACTCAAGACTGGGTCCAGTTGGGAGCCAAAGTGATTTAAAAAAAAAAAAAAAATCCAGCTCTGCCAGGATTCAAACCCACGATCTTCTGATCTGCAGAAGGTCGTACTCTAAGCATATAATTGTTGGCCTCTCAACAGGACCTAACCAAGTTTGACATTAGAAAGCAGACGTAAACCAGGGTACCACCAAATATGAGGCAGGGGGTCAAAGCCTGTGAGTCATGACGGGAGAGACGTTTTGCCAAAAAGTTAAGATAATGGTGATGATATTTGTATGAAATATATATTTGTTCTAGGTCTCAAGGTAAATGAACCATCTGTTGGTAGTTGCAGACCTGTGGTTTGTGTGAACTCGCTGGTTTCGTCTTCTGTCTCATCGTCTTCAGTTGCCCTGAAACACATGCTGGAGCAGAGGAAGAAGAACCAGACGGCTACAGGTCAAGGTTGGTACATGACCCTCTGTCATCATCATCATCATCATCATCATCCTTTTGTGCTCTTATAGGACTCCTGTCCACTTCCTTTCCATTCTGTTCTTTGCAAGCTTATCCCCACTCCTTCTTCCCATGCTGTTCTTTGCAAGCTTATCCCTTGCCTCTCTCAACAAAGTTCTTAGTTTTTCTTGGATGTTAGTGTTTCCTCACCCCATTTCTTTACCATTTCCGTGTCTGGTGATTCTGTGGCCATGCCTGGCCTGTCATCATCTTGTGTGTGTCCTTTAACTAATGATGCAAGTGGTTGTTTATACATGTCACTTATCTGACCCTATGTAGGCTATTCCGCACAGGTACTGAGAAACAAATGACAGGTACCGAGAAGCAAGCGACAGGTACTGAGAAACAAACGACAGGTACTGAGAAACAAACGACAGGTACTGAGAAACAAATGACAGGTACTGAGAAACAGAAAACAGGTACTGAGAAACAGACATGTACTGAGAAACAAACGACAGGTTCTGAGAAACAAACGACAGGTACTGAGAAACAAACGACAGGTACTGAGAAACAAACGTGTGTCAACATAAAAATTAAGTAAAGGATCCTTTTCCACACCTTTAGGCATATAGGGCTAGACCTATATTTTATAGATCTATCGGCACAAGATGTGTGATGTGGTCAGCATCACTCTGGCCGCCTTTACTTCCCGGGACTACACCCGGAACCCACTCAAAGCTGGGTCCACCTGAGAGCCAAGATCATTTTTGAAAAAGTCCGGCTCCACCAGGGAGCGAACCCACAAACCTTTCGATCCGTGGTAAGCATCTAGCCACTCTGCCATGGTGACTCCCGCGTGTCATCGTAAACCCCTAAAAAAGCACTTCATGACACAATCTTCTTGTCAACCCTGTGCTACCAATACCAAACCTAGTCAATGACAGAAAAACAATGAAAATTAGAACTGAAATAAGATTCATACGAAGGGATCTCAATATAACAATAGAAGATCCGATTAAGGATGATGCAATCTTTAAGAAGATTGGGGGTAGTTGCAGCTCTGAATTTGATTAGAAAATAGCAGGTGAAATGGTTTGGCCATATAACGTGGATGCCAACAGGTAGAATAACACAGCGAGCAATGATGTACAGGCCCGTCGGGAAGCGACGAAGAGGCGGACCACGTAAGCAATGGACAGGAAAATAACAATCCCTTCCTGAGAATCCCTATTTATGAAGCCCACCAATGGGCATTTTCCCATTAATTATCCTCAACATTGTACCATACCAGAGGATCAAGGTGAGATGAGTAGGCTGTCCTGAAAGTTTACATAAAGTTTGAAATGTTTGCAGCGTTAGATTATTAATTATCAAGTGGCTAAGCCATTGACCTCATGCTCTGAAAGTCTTGTGTTCATTTTACAAACTACTCCATTTGGTCTGCAAGTGAAATTTGTATAGGATGCCTAGGAGTTGTCACTGGTGCTTCACTTTGTTGTTATGCAGTGCTTTTGATAACTGTTATACTGAGAGAAACTGGGCCTTATGGGAAACATGCCGGTACAGAAAGTGGAAAAGGGATTATAGGAAGAGGAGAAAAGCAGAAGGAAGATGGTGGAGGGTATGAGATAGAATGCGGAGGAGGTAGAAGAGGGTGATGATTGAGTAGAACGAGGAGCAGGATATGATGATGGTCTACAATGAAAATAGAATGCGAGGAGGTGATGTTGGAGCAGAATAAGGAGGAGGTAGAAGAAGATGATGGTGGAGTAGAATGAGGAGAAGTTTGAAGAAGATGATGGTGGTGTAGAATGAATAGAGAATGCAAGGAGGTGATGGTGGAATAGAATAAGGAAGGGGTAGAAGTAGGTAAAGGTGCAGTGGAATGAAGAGGGAATGAAAGGAGGCGATGTTGAGGCAGAATATGGAGAAATGAACAAACTTTATTTTTTAAGGGTCACAAATTGGGTATGCAGGCATGTCTTACATTTGGGCCTTCAAAAAACCTGTCTTTTACACAGCAGTTGAATTTTATCAATTAGGTATTTATGTTAATAAAACAGGGGGTGGTGCTGTTCACGAAAACCGTGACTTTTAAATTAGTTTATGCACTGTGCGCTGTTTCATTCATAAATCATTGGACTGCTCGGGGGCGTAGGGGTGTGACCTAATTCTAGATATTTTGGAGACACCGATGATATGCAATGTTGCGGCGTGTCACTGTTCATTGTGCCATTCTGTAAGCAAAACATTGGCCGATGCTGCGTGTCGCTGTACATTGTGTCGTTTCATGGGATGTCCCAGACAGAATAGACTCACACCCCAGTGATCCAGAAGAGTCCAAGAAGTTATAAATGAAAGGTCAACGTCACGGTTACCGTGAACAGCACCCACTAGGTTTAAGGAAGCGATGGTATGAACCCTTGGCCTCTAAATTTAAGCTTAGTCCACCAGAGTATTTGTGGCACACACCTTTGTCAAAAAGTCATCCATGGGTACTTTCCGTAACTCAACAACTGTTTCACTGGTGACGTCTTAGAAAATTATACCACAGTCACTCGGATGTAATTCAGCGCTTCTCCCACTAAATTATATTAATGCCTTACTATTATAAACAGCGAAACAACTATGGTTCTTCTGAGATACATGTTTGTGACATCCTTATTACAGAATGAAATATCAGTTAAAACTCGACAATCCAGGAAGAAAATCCCCAAATTTTCCCCTTCAAATCACCTGCCCCATTTAACCATTGTCCTGTTTGTCAAAGTCATACTTGTCCGTCACAAGAAGTAATGACCTCTTTCTCATGTCCAACTGATGTACTGATCTGTCGCACCATAAACAGTCCTTAAATCGTCCGATCTGTCACAGTATTAACGTTTTAATGTAAATTTGTCACATGTAATTCCTATTTCTGTCACTTTCATTCCTTCGTCCACGTAGACTTTCAGTAAAGAACAAAGAAATTAACAATTTGTGATTTTAGGTTAATTTTTTTTTTTAATGTGTTATTTTCACATTTATCATCAGTTTGTATTAACCACAATTTAAAAAAAAACTAATTTAATCTGTCTAATATATTTTCTTGTAGCCAATACGTTGCAGCAGTTGGCTGACCAGTCTTCGTCCAGAGTGTCGGAGACACCAGTGAGCTCATCAGTGGGTGTAAATTTTGCTGCTATTGCTACCAAAGGGCCAGGAAGTTTGACATATAGTTATCCTATTATCACAACACATTTGGCCTCGGCTGTCAGGCCACCAATGTCCCTGGCTGGCCCTGGTATGACACAGAGTAGCCAGCTGACGTCGCAAGCGCCAGTGTTAGCAGTTGATCGTGTCTTGGTTAGTCATGCCTTGCCAGGTACAACTCCAGTTATGTCATCACAGAGTGAGTCCACACTGGCAACCATGATAACTCCAGTTTTGTCATCACAGAGTGAGGCCACAACCATGATAACTCCGGTTACGGCGGGTACAAGTACAAAAAAGAACAGAAAAACAAATCAGCAGATTCAAAGCAAGAATGACTCGTCATGCCTGCGACAGACTACAGCAGCGCATAATTCTAGTCTATCTTCGCACAATATCAGTTTAGCAATGGCAAGAAACTTAAATTCCTCATCTATGCATTTACTTCCGGATTCACCTTTGAAAGTGACCTCTGGGTCTGCATATTTGCAGGGTGTGTCCATGGTACAGCCGCAGCACATTTTAATCAAAACGCCAGAGAACAGAAGAATGGACTCTTCACATGTACCTGCACAAAAAATAGCACCATCAAAATCACGACTAGATTTGTCTAATTTTGGCTTTCTTGATAAAACTGTTGTTGGGGATCATGCTGTACCCTTGACCTTGGAGTCCACAGCGTCTGCTATACAACCTTCGAATGCAAATATGATGGCATCAAAAATACTACCAACTGTTATTCCACTCTCGCTAGCTTCACTCATGCGCGGTCTGCCGATCACCGCTGGCCTGCCCCAGATGGTCAGTCTGGCTTCCAACGCGTTTGGATTTACGCCGTCTACAGATTCACAGCCAACCACGCCGCACACTGAATTGACGCATTCTTCCGTCTTAAACAGCAGATTTCATATCACACCAAATGGACATTACTTACTGACGTCGATGCCTGTAACCTCTCAGCAGAGCTCTGTCTCGTTGTCCACAAACAATGCTAGAACAGCAACCTTACTCTCAGCACCTCCATCTCATATTAATAAAAGTCACTCACCCCTTGCCAGTTCCACATCCACCATCTGTCCCTCTTCTGCTATTACCATCCCTGTCACTTTAACTCCTACACTTGTTCCCCTTTCTTTAAACAACGGGCAGATGTCATCTAATCCTTCGTCAGTGCTCTCCTCGGGAACTCCGTTACACATCTTTAGTTCATTATCTCAAACTCCAATGATGGCGACGTCTTTAACAAATGGCCGGTCTTCCTTAATACCAACAGTTGTCCAGTTGGACACATCTGGCCAGGTTGCCCTTCTCCAGAATCTCATTCCTGGCCAGCACCTCCAAGTGC
Source organism: Candidula unifasciata (assembly GCA_905116865.2). Lineage (NCBI taxonomy): Eukaryota > Metazoa > Mollusca > Gastropoda > Stylommatophora > Geomitridae > Candidula > Candidula unifasciata. Next base: position 544,794 of record CAJHNH020003057.1, read on the forward strand.
AGAATTCCCATCACATCTTGACCCAGCCATTTGTTGTTATGGCAACAGCAAACTCTAACTTTACCTCTTCAACCAGCACTGCAACTACTACTTCCTAACACAAATTCTGACATTATTTTTTATTTTCACTCTATTTAAAATGTCTTTATTTATTGTCTGCTACAAATTTATCTAGGCTGTGAAATCAATAAATGTGTTTCCTGCAAGGATGTATATTGGTGTGCCAGATTTTTGCCATTACTAGACTAAACTGACCCAATTTCTTTTGCTACATATATGTTATAAGTCATCCCCCTGTAGGATACAGTTTTTTATTTTTATTTGGAGCCTCACCCTGGCTTTTGCCGGGGGCCCTGAATTTATTGGGGGCCATAAATATGGCTTAGTCATAGATATGGCCTAATGGCTGAATGGGGTTTCTGAGACCTCTCCATGTGTGATCCTCATCCGCATGGTGGCACTTTGTGTCCCCGGGTGTTTATCGCTGGTGTGATGTCCTGGTGGGGTACAACTACCTACCTACCTACCTTTTGCCATACAGTGTTTTGATTTCCTTAGGAAAGTTCAGAAGTGGGTGAAATAAAAATAAACAGCCTGTCAGTGTACAAGATCTGCGGCTGCTTCTGTACCAGGGCTCTTCAACAAAGTTTAATCAGGGCCCACAATGTTGTAAATGAGGATATTTAAGGCCAGGGCCCTAGTCATTACAACTAACAGTGATCCCCGGACCACTAGGTCTCTGTGGGCTGGATTCGGCCCGTGGGTTGCCAGTTGAAAAACCCTGTTCCAAGCCTTCCCCATATTGTTCTTTTATTTTTTTCGGGGGGCGGGGGGGGGGGGGGGGGGGGGTTCCAGTGAAGGCACTTACTAGTGACACTTTGTCACCTTGTCTTCATGTAGACGAGCTGCTGGCCGAACAGTTAAGAATGCAGGGCACTCATGCAGGAGATATGGGCTCAAATCCCCTTAAGATTGGGATTTTTTTTTTGGTTTGTCAGGAGCAAAACTGAAACCCTTACCTGAACAATCCGTGGCAGCAGCACTAGCCACATGGCCCTAAATCCTCAGGTTCAGAGACCCCCCCCCCACACACACACACACACGCCACAGAAATGGTAAAACTGGGCAACAATGACAGGTTTTTGTGTGTGTCCCAGTCTTCATGTATATGTCCTTTTCAGTGTTTATGATTCTGCAATTACAGTTTGTTTCAGAGTACTTGACATAGCAATATATTTTACTGGATGAATGTCTGTTTACTTTCCTCATATTTTCATATTGTTTTATGATAGTAGTTGTTAAATTAGGCTGTGGATAATTAATAGTTTTTAATTAACTTGCTCAGTTGCGGTGGGATCCGGAGGTACATAAAGTCTTTCATCTTCTATCCTGGTATATAGAGGTACCTTTCAGTCTTTCCTCTTCTATTCTGGGATGTAGAGATACCTTACAGCCTTTCTTCTTCTTCCTTCAAAATCTCAATATCCTAAAGGTTTGTAATTCCCTTTCAATCTTATGTAATGTCATGGGAATTTGACCCCAAGACATTCTTGGCAATGTGTGAAAGTTTCACAAAGGAAAGGGAAAATGCCATCTTTGACATCCTGTTATGTAATATGCCATGTTTATTTATTTTTGTGTGTGAACCAACTGACTTTGGACCATTTTGATGTTATATGTTTTAAAATCTACACATTATTTCTCTAGAACATTTAGAATTATGATGTGTTTTATATGCTCTTAACAAGTTAGACAACTCATATTTTAATTAAATGGTTCTTTCCCTTGTTCACAAGTGAAGATCATTAGTTCCCTTGGCACAGAACCACAGATAAGAGTCATGGTGGAGCATAATAATAAACATTGCAGTTGTTTATTTTGTGAGGCTTATTGTCAGTTCTCCTGTTACCGAGTTGTTAAATTACGTGCCAAAAAAAATGGAGTGGATGTTATGTGTAATTTTTGTCTTCCCTATACTATGCTGTTTTTCTCATCCTTGGTTGATACCTGAAGGTTGGACACCTTGAAATAACACAATCTCAGTCTTGGTAGATATCGATTTTTGGTTAAGATTAGAGTGTAGTATCTCTTCTTTCAGTCTGGATGGAAAAACCAACAGGACAAACCCCAGATACCCCGTTCACCCTTAAAAGAAGTTACAGTTGGGACATTTCAAAATGTTTGGCTGTTAAACGCCCATGACGCTAGCTAGGACATTTCAGTGGAAAATTATACCCAGGATAAAGCCACCATAGCATGTGCCAATCAAATGGTTTGGACATGTGTCAGGACAACCACCAGACAATGGACCACAGAGAGCCCTGTCACTTAAACATAATTACAGCAGAGCCAGAGGTCGACCATGCGAGCGATGGAATATCCGAGGCTATAAATACTAGCATCTACGTAGCAGTATACTAAGGTTCTTACTCGATGCCTCTTCAAAAACCTGACGCTGAAAGGCAGTACAGGACTGAAGAAGAAGAAGAAGCGTGTGCTTCCTCTACAAGACATAGTTAATTTCATTTTAAAATCAAAAGCTGTGATGAAAAACTGTCTTTATCTTGACGGGGAGTGCAGTCTCAACACAACCACAGTTAAGGACCCTATGTGCTTCTACGCATGGCCAAATGGCGAAATCACTCATTACAGAGACTGAGGACATTGCAATATGACACTTAACCAAACAGTTAGTTGTCTATTCTTTGTGTCCCAGGGATCACTGCCAGTCGTATTGTATTCATGATCTTTCTATGCTAGGGCTCAAACTTGTGTCCCAGGGATCACTGCCAGTCGTATTGTATTCATGATCTTTCTATGCTAGGGCTTGAGCTTTTGGCCCAGGGATCACTGCCAGTTGTATTGTACTCATGATCTTTCTATGCTAGGGCTTAAGCTTTTGGCCCAGGGATCACTGCCAGTTGTATTGTATTCATGATCTTTCTATGCTAGGGCTCGGACTTGTGGCCCAGGGGTCACTGCCAGCTGTATTGTACTCATGATCTTTCTAAGATGAGGTTTGGGCTTGTGGCCCAGGGATCACTGCTAGTTGTATTGTAATCAGGATCTTTAGTGCTCGGGCTTGTGGCCCAGGGATCACTGCCAGCTGTATTGTATTCATGATCTTTCTATGCTAGGTCTTGAGTTTGTGGCCCAAGGATCGCTGCCAGTTGTATTGTATTCAGGATCTTTCATGCTTGGGCTTGTGACCCAGGGATCACTGCCAGCTGTATTGTATTCATGATCTTTCTATGTTGGGGCTCAGGCTTTGTAGCCCACCACGGTCTCCATGTTCCAACATTTTCGTCACTGAGGAAACTTTGTCTCATGGCCCTGCTCCACGGTGTATTGTGGAACCAGCCCCTGACAGTTTTGTTTTGTTTCGTTGCTCTTGATTGTTAATTTTATGTTACTTACTCATTACCAATGAACATTTGATTCTGCATTCTACTGTGGACATCAGCACAAAGCGGTCTGTTGCCAAATGCCAGCAGCTGGAATCGAACCGGGTAATTCATAGGAAAACCACTTTGGGTGACTCAAAGGCTAATGAAAGGTAGCGATACAATTGGGAGGATAAAACGAGATACAGACTAACACAACCTGGGAGAAGAAAAAATGAGGGGGGGGGGGGGGGGGGGATAGACCAAACTTTTTAATGGAAAAGGCAACTGCTTTATTGATTTAAAATAGTTTCAATAGACAAAGATACAGAGAAAGGTTATATACGAATGAGGTAGAGAAGAATATAAAGCTTATGTACAAAATGGATGGTACTTTATTTTCAATTCACCCCAAACAGGAAATCCCGAAGTTTTGGGCAAAGTCCAGTGTTGTAGGGGTGTTGCGGATTAGAATCTTTGTCAGCCCTGACCGGCTTAGAGACACGCATAACAAAAACGCCAGCCCCCTAAATTGTTGGATTTTTCCGGGGCCTGAGGGATTTTCTTTGTTTGAGGTGAATTAAAAATAAAGTACAAATGAAATTATTAAAAAAAAAAATTTGGACTGGCCCAAACAATCGCTACACTACATCATCTTGTTCAGGTCACGAAAGGGGAGTTCACAAAACTGTGTTGGGACATTTGACCTTGCTTTTTTGCGTCTGCAACAAGTGTTATTATGACCAGGGTTTCTCAAACTTGGGGTCCAGACACACCTGGGTTGATGTGCAGCCATTATTGAAAGCCGTTGACACATTTGCAATATTTATTGTCATAATAATCATCAGATACCTTGCAAACTGGAGGATCATGTCAGCAACTAAATAAATAACAGGAGTGATGTCACTAGAGTGGAGGTTGATTGGAGTAGATCTCCAACATGTCTTTCTGTAAATTCTTTCAAGTGGCTACCCAAAGTATAAGAACGCTGGGCTTTCCTGTGGGGAGACCCAGGTTTGAATCCTCTGTTAGGGAAAATTGCAGTGACGCCACTTGTGATAACACAGCAAAGGTGGTACATTCCGCTCAGTAAACTCTCTCAGACTGCTGTTGATCAGTTTCTTAACGTTGTCCTCTCCCGGCGGCCTCCAACACCATTTAGCTGTTTACTGATACCTTCTGACAAAAGGCTGCCTAAAATATTTTCTGATCGTCTTTTTCCATCTCGCGTTCCATACATCTTTCTAGTTGTCCAGTGTCTCAGTTTTTCCCCCACCCCCTCTACTTATTCAGTGACTACAAAATAGTGACTACCTTTTTCTTATGTTTGTGACAAATTCATTTATTTCATTGGCACTTTTCTGTCTTTCCAGACGGTAGTGTTATTTTGTGCTATAAGGAGGCATGGGACTCACAGCCCATGGCGATGGCGAGTGTGACTAGCAAGACCCGCCCGTGTCAAGAAAAATCTTCCAGAATGATAGCATGGGAATTCAGGACCATTGTTAACAACATTTGTGTTCAATCCGTTTCTTTTCAGACACTCAGCTCTCATCCTTTCTGCAATCATTTCTTCTTTCAGTCTCATTCCCTTCCTGATATGCTCTTTCCACTCAGCATGGCTCATGACATTTTGTTCACATGAGTCCGCCTCAATACCTGTATCATTTATGTCCCGCTTGCACACATCTTTATAACGTAGTAGAGGTCGACCTCAACATCTTCTTCCTGTCTTTAATTCACCATAAAGGATGTCCTTAGGGACTCTGCCACCCTCCATTCTCCAGGTGTGACCAAGCCACCTGAGCAACAAAGCCTGAGCAGTATTGTAAAGACCATATGTTGCCCATAATGATCCTTCCCTCGACCTGCCTTGTTTACTCCAAAGGAAAGGCGAATTGGCAAATTATCTGACTGGTAAAATATTTAGATCGCTTGTTTTGAATGTCTGATGAATAGTAAGTTTTAGGTAAAACCACATTTCTTAGAACTCCAGTCATTTTTGGCTTTTTTTTTACAAGTGTTCACATCACTGTCCTGTTGCACCATTGTACGTCATTAACTAGCATGACACCCTTACCGTAAAACACAGAGTATAAGTCGCGTTTTCAAGCCTATAAAATATTTACAAAGACTCAATGTTGACTTAAAAGGCAGGTAGACAGTGCGTTAGTGGGTATAGGCTCGATTCAGAATTGTAAGCTAAAAATCTTGCGGTTGACGTGCAGGTCACAGTTTATGGTATTTTCAAGATAACAGGTTAGTCATATGTCCAAGTGAACTTGTCCCTACAGCGAGGAGCTGTCGCCTTGTGGAAACATCATGTTCGAATCTTGGTGGGATCATTTAAGTTTTGCGTTTTTATGCTGTCCAGTGAATTCACTATGAATGCCAATCAACGCCCTTGGGTGTATTTCTCATGCTGTTTCGTAAACCTAATAATTTCCACAACAGTTGACATTTCTGCTGACTTCACAGCAGAGCCAGAAGATCACGAGGCCGCGTTAGCACAGTCGATAGGAGGCTCGCTTTCAAATCCAGCTGCGGTTCGCTGCAGCATATGGCCGGTGTTCGAAACAGGGCGGTTCCAGAGGTTTACCCAGCCTCTAGTAAATGGGTACCAGAGTTAACACTCTGGGGTAAATGGAGGAACGTCGCTGTTGCTACGGAGTTTCTTGCGGACGGCGACGCAGGTGAACAGTTTCCTATCAGCTGTCTGTACTGGTGGCAGAGTACTTAGGTTTAAAACCGTGTGCAATGCCGCTAGTTCACATCTCCTGACTTTACCTTTTTGTTCACAGCAGAGGCAGAGTCGGGTTTATTTGTGTTTGTTCAAAATCGCCTACATGTGAAACAAGTATGAGAAGCACTGTTTAAAGTCCTGAACCTTTCTCAACAAGTTTGAGAAGCACTGTTTAAAGTCTTCAACCTTTCTCGAGGCTCTAAACCGGCCCTTTTTTTAACTAGATCTACGTTTCCCGTGTCTGTTTACCGTCTTCAGCTAAATTTCGTGAAGTATTTTAAAGTTTCACCTGACCCAGCTTTCAAGCGGAAAGGTTAGATCTGAAGTCTGCAAACATATCTAAATATAGGACTCGAAAACCTTTTCAGCACCCATCTGTAGCCATGCAGGCTAGCCAACACACAAGGCTAAGATTAGCCTTAAGAACAAGTTTTCTCCGCTACAACAGGTTTTAAACTTGCTAGGACGCAGAATTAACATTTCAGTTAGAATGATTCTTGATCTGTTTGAGAATTCTCAACTTGTCAGTAGATCCAGGGTTCATTTATTAAAAATCAAATCTGTTCCATCTCTACAATGAACGTTGGCTGCAACATATGCAATAACAGCCACGTGAACGGTATTTTACTAAACATTTTACGACGTAGAGAACTGAACCCTGGTGAACATCGAAAATCTCACTATGAAACGATTTCACTCCCTCCAAGGCACAGAGCCATTCTTCTTCTTCTTCTTCTTCTTCTTCTTCTTCTTCTTCTTCTTCTTCTTCTTCTTCTTCTTCTTCTTCTTCTTCTTCTTCTTCTTCTTCTTCTCCTCCTTCTCCTTCTTCTTCTTCTCCCCTTCCTCCTGGTAGGGCTTCCAAATTGTGAATGAAATAAACAATTTCAAACACAGATACAAACTTGTAGAATTTACACATTACATTCTTCTACAAACACAGTTTTGGTCAAAAGTTGCCATAAATAAACAATAAGAAACTAAAAAGATACTAGTATCAGTGGCGGAACAATGAGCACAGACGTAAGTCTACTCTTCCCGTGTAACATGGGCCAAGTGAGTGGACATCACAGACCACGAAAGGTAAATATCATGATATGGGTTCTGGGGCCCCCAAGTGGGGGAGGGGGGGTGGCAGAGCCACTGCCCCATAACAAGCATGTCGCAAAAGGAGATTCATTAGGGATCTTTCCTTCGTAGTCAGTGCATCTGACTTATAAATAAGCCAAATGTGTAGAACGGTTGTGCACGTAAAACTGAAGTTCTGGATTAAGGAGTGAGTGGACGAACAACCAATACTATCATAGTTTGGGAACCATTTAGACTTTCATAGTTTGGGAACCACTGATTGAATGATTCTAAAATCTAACCTGGTTGGCTAGCTCTGGGAGAAGGGCAAGACGGTAAACAGTAATTGAGCGCACCTTCAGTGTTAACTTTGATGATGTGCTTGGTCAGGCTGGTGGATTCTTGGTGGAATGAAGGATGTCCAACCTCAGACGGTCTCGCCCGGATGAACAGGACGATTTACTTCGCAGACTACAGGTGAGTGGTGCTACCATCATTCATCGTTTGTAGTCCTTCGTGTGTCTTCAGGTGTGTATGTACCTTCTTTTTCTGACAGATCCTTCGTTCGACACGAACAAAGTTCAGAGGCTTTCGCGGTTGTGATTCGAGGAAAAAGGTGAAAGAAGATAGCGGGGCTTTTGCCTTGACTACAAGTAGTTAGACTATGGAGGTGATGGCGATAACAAAGGCAATGGACAGGGCCGAAATTCTCAATGCTCTCAAGGAGACAGGACGATAAGATGATTCAGGAGACGACTTTGAATCGACAACACTCAAAAGACTGCAAGAACTTCAGGTCAAAAGAAGTATCACCAGACATGAGCACTATACAGGTAGTCAAAGAAGAATAGTGAACCAACACAGAACTTGTGTTTTCAGTCGCCACACGCGGGGCGATCTACTAAAGATGGGATCCGAGCGCTCATGGACTTGTCCGATGTGAAGTGAAGATAATACGTCACTAACTAACTAACTAACTAACTAACTAACTAACTAACTAACTAACTAACTAACTAACTAACTAACTAACTAACTAACTAACTAACTAACTAACTAACTAACTAACTACCTACCTACCTAGCTAGCTAGCTAACTGACTGACTGACTGACTGACTGACTGACTGACTGACTGACTGGCTAACTAGCTAACTAACTAACTAACTAACTAACTAACTAACTAGCTAACTAACTAACTAACTAACTAACTAACTAACTAACTAACTAACTAACTAACTAACTAACTAACTAACTAACTAACTAACTAACTAACTAACTAACTAACTAACTAACTAACTAACTAACTAACTAACTAACTAACTAACTAACTAACTAACTAACTAACTAACTAACTAACTAACTAACTAACTAACTAACTAACTAACTAACTAACTAACTAACTAACTAACTAACTAACTAACTAACTAACTAACTGCTTCTTCTTTTTTGTTCACCGACTGTGAGGTCCTACAGAGAGTCCTGGTTGTTCGTCCTTTTGTACTCTGGCTTTGTGCCAGGGCCTGAGTTGTGTGTGTACATCCGTTTTACTTTCTTATTTGTGTGCAGCTGGTTGTACCTTGCCGCTCGTGCAGACGCACTCCGACTTCAAGGAAGCTTCCAACTCGTCGACGCTTACAACGAGGTTGTTTGGGGGGGGGGGGAGCACTATGTTTATTCTTGTTTACCCCATAATGGGGCCCCAGAATACACACGGGGGGTGTGTATCTACCGTGCCTCTGTTGTTATGGACGGTTGTAAAACTAAAGTTAAGGACCTGTTTCCACGCCTCAATGCGTTCTGGGCATACAGCACTAGACCTACATTTTACAGAGCACTGGCACTCGGTGATTGACATGGTAAACAGCACACCGACCTCTTTTACTTCCCAGGACTTTACCTTCCACCCACTCCAGGCTGAGTCGTCATGGGAGCCAAGGTCATTTCAAACGCGCTATATTTAGATCCGCGGGCGAACTTCTAGCCGCTACACCAAGGGAGCTACCTTATGGATGGTTGCCATCACCTGAATGCTGTCTATTTTCTACCCTGGATATTTGGTTGCCTATGCTGTTGTCCAGTCTATCATCTTCTACCCCGAGTGGCTGAAATTCCGTAACCTCTTTTTCAGCTTTGTTCTTTACTCACATAGATGTAGACAATTTATGTGTTTGTGTGTTTGTTTGTTGCTGATATGCTATGGAACTCAAACAGCCCATTGAGTTTAAATTATTGTTGGGAAATATCTTCTCTGTTCTTGGGTCATCGTTGATACTTGCTAACTCTAGGCGATAACACAAAATACTTTAGATTAACTTGATATTGATGAGCTGTCGAGTTTTCTCCACCTTCGAAATGCATATTTTCAGGAGGTATCCGTGACACGACACAGACTAGACTCATCAGACACTTCATCGCCGTCGTCACCCCGCAGACTTCCACAGCTGAGTGACTGTGAGACCCAGAACACCTGCCACTTCTCACTTGCGGACTGTTCACCGTTTCAGGTAGATTATTCTATAGTATGTTTCAAAAGTCGTCACCTCACACTAAAACTAATGCCTCGAAAAACTCCTGTACAGATCAGCAAGAATGTTTGTATGTTTTCTTTTATTTCCCATGTCCTTGTTATGTATGTGTGTATGTATATGTATATATGTGTGTGTGTGTGTGTGTGTGTGTGTGTGTGTGTATGTGTATATATATATTTGTCTGTGTGTGTACACACGTATACACATACACATACACACACACACACACACATTAAAAGAATGTGTATGGCAAACATTCTAGTCAGTTGTGTCCTATTCGCCACAGGATCCATCAGATCTGGTTTTCCTACCTGACGTGTCGCCCAAGTTGGTGTCTCCTGTGAGTCCCAGGCCTAGAACTATTCTAAACTTGGACTTCAGTCGAGACGCCAGCTCGGCTGCCTCTGATTCTGGGTGAGTAGTACAAAAGCTAGCCATTGTTGTCAATTGAAATAAAGCAACGCTAATTCCAAATAAATATCGTATTTGTCCTTGTATAAGGCGACAGGTTTTCTCAAATGTTTCAGGTTCAAAATAGGCGGTAGTGTCATACAATGGCGCGTCTTACACACGAAAAGTAAAGTTGAGAAATGTAAAGTAAATTAAGTGCGATATAATGGAACAGAGGTTTAGACCAGTGGTCTCCAATATTTTTCATACTGCCTCCCCCCCCCCTCCCCCTCCCCCTTTTGTGTGTGGAGTAAATAACAAGATCCCTATACCATCCAACTCCTTCCACACAACAAAATGTGATTACAAAGAGAAGGACACAACCATCGCAAGAACTGTTGATAACAATTTGGACAAATACATCCACACAAGTCAAAGTGTCAAATAACAAACATTACTCGATTTATCTGTTCAAATGTCTGTAGCTTCTCTAACCTCATAGAATCAACTTTTACTATCGCAGCAGGTTTCACTAACCTCGTAAAATCAACTTTTACTATCGCAGCAGGTTTCACTAACCTCGTAAAATCAACTTTTACTATCGCAGCAGGTTTCACTAACCTCACAGAATCAACTTTTACTATCGCCGCAGGTTTCACTAACCTCGTAAAATCAACTTTTACTATCGCCGCAGGTTTCACTAACCCCGTAAAATCAACTTTTACTATCGCAGCAGGCTCCTCTAACCTCATATAATCAACTGTTACTATCACAGCAGGTTTCACTAACCTCGTAAAATCAACTTTTACTATCGCAGCAGGCTCCTCTAACCTCATATAATCAACTGTTACTATCACAGCAGGTTTCACTAACCTCGTAGAATCAACTTTTACTATCGCAGCAGGCTCCTCTAACCTCATAGAATCAACTTTTACTATCGCAGCAGGCTCCTCTAACCTCATAGAATCAACTTTTACTATCGCAGCTGGCTCCTCTAACCTCATAGAATTAATTGTTACTATCGCAGCAGGTTTCACTAACCTCGTCAAATCAACTTTTACTACCGCAGCAGGCTCCATTTGTGTGTGTGTAAATGATTTTTATTTCTACGTGGTAGTGTCAATTTTACTATCAATCAATCAATCAAACAATCAATCAATAAATCAATCAATCAGTCATATGCCATCTAAATAAGGTCGGCTGCAGTGGAGCTGAGATATTTGGGACTTATCAAGCGCCATGGTGGAGAAGAAACAAATAATATAACAGAATGCATGTTACCAGGAAGGAGGAGAAGGGACTGAACAACACGAAGGTGATCACAGGATGTAAGTGACTCCTTGAGTATGAAAGTACTCGAGGCGAGAGAACTGGCGAGAGATTGAGTTTATTTCAGGCAGACTGCGGCGACAGCGGCGTTCTGCAAAAAGCCTGCTACATGATGATGATGATGCAATGGATGTCCAACTTTCTCTCTCTTGTCTTGTTAGTTACGCTCTCTCACAATACTGTTCGTAATCTCTTGATGTTGTCTTCCCAGGTGTATCGTTGCCTATCTGTTGCTCGCTTGCCTTCGACTTCTTGTCTAGTAAAGTTTTTAAAAGAACGTTATACTGAGTAATGTTGCAGAAATGTTCCAACTGTCTTTGTGTGATGTCTCCTGATGGATCTCTTTTTTCTTCGTAATTTGTCTAGAACCGTTATGCTTTCATTATCTTAACGTTTCCTTATCTGTGTGCAGAAGCAGTGACCCAGCGTCCCCAGACGTCCCCAACTTTCAGAGTGGGCATTTCCAGGTAAGCCCATTTCTTACAAACTGCCCGTTGTCATTTTATTGAGAGCATAATTCAGGCACAGGCACAGAGCCCTAAGGTTCAAGTCCAACTAATGAACTAATTAACCAACCAGCCAACAAACCCCGTAACCAACCAACCACCCAACCATCTATGAAACCAACCAGCCAACAAACCCCATAACCAACCAACCACCCAACCATCTAGGAAACCAACCAGCCAACAAACCCCATAACCAACCAACCACCCAACCATCTAGGAAACCAACCAGCCAACAAACTCCATAACCAACCAACCACCCAACCATCTAGGAAACCAACCAGCCAACAAACCCCATAACCAACCAACTAACCATCCAACTATTTTGAAAACCAACATTTCGTTAACTTACTGGTTTTATCGTGTGTTAGCCAACGAATGAAACAACATGAAATAATTATTTAACAAACAAACGAACAAACAAACAATGAAAGAAGTAGAGTCTGACGACTTGTTAGTTGTTATTCTCAAGTATTATGTATTCCTATTTCGACAGCTGAGTTTAACAGATGACCACAAATGGGAAAAACTCCGCTCACTTCTCGTGGCGATGAAAGAAGAACCGTTTGACGTCGAGGAGAGTTTGAAGGCAACAGTTGGTCCGTGTGGGAAGTCTCCAGACAAACTCAGCTCGCAAGAGGAGCTTCAAATTGAACTGGCAGTAGTACAAGATCTTCTGGATGACAAGGTGTAACTTACTGTTAGAACTTCTTCATTTTATTTATTGTCATCGTGCAGCAGTGCTCAGAAAAAGATTCCTTCCATCACAGGTCATTAGAAAGATGCCTGCTTCCTTGCCAGTTATTCCTGTGTCATCTTCTATTTCCATGCTTAAAGTATCTCTTCTCCTTTTGATTCTCCTTGCCAGTGATTTTCAGATGACAGGGTCATAGGCTTCTATAAAGCCTCATGCATGTCTTTCACGGACCTTTACAGCTTGGTTCCCACTGGGGTGTTAAATGTCCGGCCTTGGGATCTCCCTGCTGCACGTATAAAGCGTATCTGCAGCACAAGTTCAGTGTTCGGGAGTGCCTCGGTATCCCCATTGTCCTATATCTGTGTGGTTTTGTTTAAGAGGAAACAAAAAAACCTAAAGTAGAAGTCTTTCTGCACCCCGGCCCCCCCCCCCCCCCCCCCCCCCCCGGGCTATCACCTGCAAATGTAACACCTCAGCTACTCCGTGTGTTGCTTCCTGGACGACAGTCCACCAGACAAAATCCAAGATACCTTGATTAACCTACAAGAGGTAGACATCGATACAGTGGGGAGGATAACGTCAAAATGTGGACGAAACACAGAATGCCAGACAAACAGAGATTATACAACAATGACAAGAAACATGACCCGAGCCACCCGGGTTCAATTCCCAGTAAGTTGATGGGGTTTTTCTGTCGCTGGCACAATTAAACATTCTAACCTGCACAGTCTGTGGCGTCAACACTAGCCTAAATCCTCAGGATCACGACCTCAACCCCCTCCCCCCTGTCTACACCACCCTAAAAACTGGCACATACAGACAATTGTGACAGTTCTTAATATTTTGTTTTTCAGCGTCACAGTTTTGAGTGTATGTGTGCGTGTGTGTGTATGCGTGTGTGTGTGCGTGTGTGTCTATGCGTGTGTGTGTGTGTGTATGCGTGTGTGTGTGTGTGTGCGTGTGTTCGCCCTGGAGTTGATGTGCACATGAAGCAGAACAAAAAATATACGTATATTTTGACTGTGAGGTTACCACGCTAGATTGTACTAGAAATAAATCTCTTTGTTCTTAACACTGCACACGTTGTATGTAACATATCGATTTACTTGTAGACTAGACAATCTGTGGATAATAATTTTTTTTTTTTCTCTATTTCACAGAGGAGGGAACTTGAGCAGATTAGACAGGAGAGGGACGCGGCGTTGATGTACATTCACAGTTTAAAAGTGAACGGAAGAGGTAATTTGTAGTAGTAGTAGATTTCTGCCCCACCAGGACATCACACAAGCGATAAACACCCGCTAGCATTACAGTCTGCCTTTTCAGACCCCTGTATTGGATTATTGTTTCCACTTTTGTCTCCTGCGTTCCGGGGTTCTATTGTAATGACGAAACAAGAACAGTACCACTATCACAAGCAAGCATGTCGTAAAAGGCGACTAATTAGGAGCCTGTTGAAATCGTGTTGAACCAACATTGCGCAGATATTTCACATTAGCTGTAAACTATAAAGTACCAACCGGTCTTTTTAAACGCGAACGCAAAAGAAATGTTTTTCCCGTTGACATAACTGTTTCCCTCGTCACATCTGCGGACACTGTGCTATTTTCTGATTGCTTGTTCTTTGTCTAGCTCTTTGATTGTTTAGTAGGAATGAGTATAATAATATTTGACAATTCTCATTTTTAATATTTTCATCTTGTTATGTCGGTGACACACTTTTTAAACAACAATAGTTCGCGACATAGTAATTTAGTATACTAACAAACCAGAGATTAAAGTTGAGTGCCGGTTATTCTGTTTAACGTTTAACGTTCACGCAACAAACCTTCACACTGCAGTCAACAAACTAGATGTTTATGTTTCCTTCACGTTATTGTAACTGCTGGGGTTGTTCACATTTTATGGCATCAAATATAATTTTTGCAGATTCCCTGTCATCTGATGAGCCTGGCAAGGAAGTCATCGACTTGTACAAGTTGGGACTGGACAGTCTTAGGAGTCCGAGCGTTTCCAAGGTTACTTCGTCCTCATTATCATTCTCATCTGCGTCATCATCATCATCACCACCACGACCAGCACAACCAACACCAACACAACGTCATTTAGTTGTTCTTCTTCTGTGCTTTTCCTTGGCGATGTGGTCGAGTTGTTTGCCTCACGTGCTGAAGATCAGAAGTCGCTGTGGCGTTGGCGACTAAATGGAAGTGGATCGGAAGGTCGTGGGTTCGCGTCCTGAACAAGCCGGACTTTCTTTCAAAAATGACCTTGACTCCCAAGTTGACCCAGTCTTGAGTGGGTACCAGGTGCATTCGTGGGAATTAAAGGCGACCGGCGTGATGCTGACCACATCACCCACCAAGTGCCGATTGGTCTATAATATATATATATATATATATATATATATATATATATATATATATATATATATATATATATATATATATATTCCCAATAGGCCTAAAGGCGTGGAAAAGGTACCGTTACTATTAATATTGTGGTTATTTGTATTAATACTATGGTTATTTTTATTATTATTTTTAGTAAACATCTTTAAGAGGTAGAAAAGCTAACAAAGCAATCCTCATAGAGACGATGGAAGTCGTAAGCTTAAAACAATTAGACGTGGACAATGTTTTATTCTAACGTGGTCTGAAGGAAGGGACTGGAGAACTTGATAACAACTTGCAAGATTGATGAAAAGAAAGCAAGAGAAAGGCAGAAATTGACGGAGTGAGAGAAGAACATTGAACTGATCCATGATGGGAGTGGGTGGGTGGAGGGAGGAATAGACCCACAGTGCCCCTAACAAGCATGTCGTAGGATGCGACTAAATTGGGGTGTTTCTTTTGGAGTCGGGATGCATCTGTCTGAGAGGCAACGAACTTAAAGTATGCATACCAAAAAGCCAGATGCAACAGAACTGTCAGTTGATTGGCTGAACACTAAGATGCAACTGAACTGTCAGTTGATTGGTTGAACACTAAGATGAAACAGAACTGTCAGTTGATTGGTTGAACACTAAGATGCAACAGAACTGTCAGTTGATTGGCTGAACACTAAGATGCAACTGAACTGTCAGCTGATTGGTTGAACACTAAGATGCAACAGAACTGTCAGCTGATTGGTTGAACACTAAGATGAAACAGAACTGTCAGTTGATTGGTTGAACACTAAGATGAAACAGAACTGTCAGTTGATTGGCTGAACACTAAGATGAAACAGAACTGTCAGTTGATTGGTTGAACACTAAGATGCAACAGAACTGTCAGTTGATTGGCTGAACACTAAGATGCAACTGAACTGTCAGCTGATTGGTTGAACACTAAGATGCAACAGAACTGTCAGCTGATTGGTTGAACACTAAGATGCAACTGAACTGTCAGTTGATTGGTTGAACACTAAGATGCAACAGAACTGTCAGCTGATTGGTTGAACACTAAGATGAAACAGAACTGTCAGCTGATTGGTTGAACACTAAGATGCAACAGAACTGTCAGCTGACTGGATGAACATTAAGGTGCAACAAAACTGTCAAGTGATTGGCTGAAACACTGTTTTCTTTTGTGAAGTCTTAACAATTTGACTTATTAGATTACAAAGATTGTGAATATGTTTTCCTGGTATAACTTTGTGATTCTCCAACAGGACAAGGTGATTGACTTGCTACTGCCCCTGGTCCGGGAACTGCATAAACAGAAGGCATACCTAGACCGACTGGTGACCGTGATATTGATAAGGGCGCCCTGGATCTTAGAAGATGTTGACAACATGGAACTGCCTGATTGTGAGCCCCTGGAGTTCGATAAGGCTGACGAAGGGAGATGAGCTGAATTGACTTAAACCGACAGCACTGCACTTGGGACATTCCCATAAGCGCTATGTCCCCATCTTAGCAGCCAGCGCAGAATTCCACAACCGGTTGTAACAGTGTCAGTCTGTATGTCCGTCGTGCCTTTCCTCCCAGTCTTGGGCGTTGACCATTTCCCACTGGTTACTGTCGTTGCACCATTCTCGTCAGACCGTTCCGATCCTTTTGTGCTCTGTATAATTGACTCGCTTCCGAAAGGCCTTGATAGTTTCTAGCGTGTCTTGTGCCAGCGTACCAATCAGTGGTATGATAGTTTCTAGCTTGTCATGTGTCTGTATACCAATAAGTGGTATGAAAGTTTCTAGCTTGTCATGTCTGTCCACAAATAAGTGGTATGATAGTTTCTAGCTTGTCATGTATCTGTCTACCAATAAGTGGTATGATAGTTTCTAGCTTGTCATGTGTCAGTCTACCAATGAGTGGTATGATAGTTTCTAGCTTGTCATGTGTCAGTCTACCAAAAGCGATCCTCATCCGCATGGTGGCACTTTGTGTCATCGGGTGTATATCGCTTGTGTGATGTCCTGGTGGGGTAGAAAGTCAGTCAGTCAGTCAGATTTTCGATCTATTTGACTTCCGGACGAACCCGCGTAACCTACCTAGCGATTGTGCTTTGCACAATGGGCTAGTCAACAGGTATGGGACTCGCGTGGAAAGTCCGTGGTCTGACTGATTTCGGTTCACGGTACGTTCAGTTGGTTAGATGGTTTTAAAATAGATTTTCATTTGTATTCTTGCTAAGAGATAGTTGGATGGTAGATCGCTATATATTTGTGAGGTTCTTGCCGAGCACGTTGTTGTCGTTAATGTCGTTATTTGTTGACCACGCTGATGTGATGTTAAATAAAATTGTGTTCAACGTTGTAATCATAGTTACAGTTGTTTCCTTCAGCTTAGGACTTGTAGTTAGTGTGCTTAGTTTATTTTATTCGTTTTTTTGCCTGGGCTTTACACAGAAGATTTCTTGCCTGGGTGAGATATTCTGATCTCTCCCCCACCAAAACGCACACACCTACTTACATACATACGCACACACACACATAAAACGCACACACCTACTTACATACAATCGCACACACACACATACATGCATACATATACATACACCCGCATACTTACACAGCTACATATGCATACATACATCCACCAACATGCAAACATACTTGCTTACATACACATACAATCACACATACACTCATATACAATCACACGTACACCGACATATATACACCCATATACTTACTTACACATACTTACAAACCTAAAATTACATACATATATACACACACATACACACACACACCAACAATCACACACACACATCTACATACTACATTATTAACTACATCTATGGTGGCATATAATTACTAGGTAGCATGCATTTTAAAAGGCTGCGGTTAAATGAGTACATACCTGTATTTTTCAGGTCGAGTGGGAGGTGATTCCATAAACGAGCAGCAGAATATGACAAACTTTTTTTTTTAATAGATATATTAGGCTTTGGCAAATGCAATAAATTTTGCTGTTAGCTGTTCTTAGGGTTGGTGTTCGGAGCTAAAATTTTATGAATAAATTTGGCTTTATTAAAAATTAATTGTTTATTAAATGGGAGAATTCTTAGATGGCTATAGAGATGATTTTTGACAGTGTGTTTTCTATCTGAGACTGTAAAGCGCGATTTTTTAGAGAACACAGTCGTTTTAAGTTAGACCGTGGAACATTAGTCGATATGGGCTTGAATGTATGATACATAAAATATTTTTCGTGTGCTCTGATCTAGAAAGTGCTGAATTTTGGCTAACTGATAAACTTTTTTTGCTACTTTTTTGGTTATGGCATGAACATGAGAACACAAAGTTAGACTGCTATCAATTGTAACGCCCAATGTTTTGTGTTCATTAAGATTACTAATAAGTAATTTGCCAACATAAGATCAAGCGGAGGCTTAAGTCTAATGTCTGTAATATTTGTCTGGTTGCTATTACCATTGATTCAGTTTTAGTTATGTTAATTTGCATGCGATTAGCATTACTCCGTTTAATAAGCTTATCTAGTTCATTTTGTAATGAACGTCCTAACTCATCATAGTTCTCATTTTTGGTGTATAAGTAAGAAGAAACTCTACAGGGGAGCATGTACAGCAGGAGTTTACCAATCATCAGTAAAAGTAATCTCTTGTTTCGGCCCACGAGCTCCTAGACATTTTCAGAGAGTGGGCCCACCTGAATTCATGAGGCTCAGGGTTGGTTTCTCCTGCTGCACGTATTTCCGGATGTTATCGGACAGGAACAAGACGAATTGTTGACTTTGCAAAAGGTATTGTGAGATATGAAGTCGTTGCGGTAGCATAATTAAAGCAGTCTGCTTACCTGGATGACCAAGTGGCAAGCTTATTTTTGGTTTACTGGACACATGTTGGACTTTGTTGGCAGGTGGCAGAGGGAAACTGGCAGACAATTCGGACACGATGGACTCTAAGGGATAAGAAACCCGGACTAGCTCACAGAGGCCTGTCCCCCACGAAGTTCCGTTGTGTCCAGGGCCAGCTCGAGGGCCTCTCAGCAACTTCGCCCAGTTGTTTGATTGTTCTTTTGCGTTCATTTCCTCGTAAGCCTAGTTGTTTAATCACATTGTAAAGTTAAGTGGAATGGAGACCTCTTGCGCCTACCTCGACGGCGAAGATTCTTACTGTGTACGCTTCGTCTCTCCTCAGACCGGCTGGTAAGTCACTGCATTTATCGAGCTTAAACATATGGCTTTCGTCCATTCGCGACTCACGGCACGGTCAGCTCAATCAGGATGAGCTGACGTTTCTCCGCAGAGTGGAGAACTATGTCAGGTCGCAGACTATTCCTCCGGATTAACATTTGGGTCTGAAGACTCATGCAAGAGCATGGCGAGTCTTACTTTGCCGACTTTAAACTTTTCGGTTTTTGATTTGAACGGGAGTACTAGCTTAGCCTGTTTACAGTACAGAGCCACGCCAGTAAGAGAAGGCGGTGCTCCTAACAACTTCCTCATGGATGTGTTGATTTTCCGCTTCATCGTCTCCACTGCAGTCATCGTCACTTCGTAGACTAGCAGCGGCCAGAGGAGCTTTGAAATCAACATAAATTGGAGACACTAGACCTTGAACTTTCCGATTAGCCTGCTGGGCTCAATCGCGAGCAGGTCTGTAGCCAGTGACTCGTGTATTCGCCGGACCTCCGCTCTGTCAGATAACTTCGAATCGTAAACGCGACCAAGGCTCTTCACCGGTTCCTCTAGAACCGTGGGGATTTTATTCCTTGCCACCGTAAAATTGGTTGCCGCTACCTTACCTTTTAGGATTGACAGACTCCTCGACTTCTGGGGTTTGCATTGCATACCGCTCCATTGGACCACCTCATCCAATCTTTTCAGAATCGTGCGGGCAGACACCTCGCTGCCCGTGATTATAGTCGTGTCATCCATAAATGCACGTAGTGGCGGCATCCAGTGATCCCCAATTGGAAGGTCCTGTCCGTAGCCGGCCGCCCCGTCTAACATGACCTGCATGGCCATGACGAACAGTATTGGTGAGATCGTGCACCCCATAGCTATCCCAACCTGAAGCTCAGTCCATCTCGTGGTAAACGTCGAGGTGGACAAGCGCAAAGGGAACTTAGAGAAATAATACTCGATCATTTAACCATAGAAAGTTACTGCGGGTCGCACTGCTTGGGCGCCTGGGCGGGGAGTGACAATGACATCTACCTCACACGCAAAACTCGGAGGAAAGGCGTGATGGACGTAGAAACAAATTTATGTTGGTACCACAAAACGTTGGAACTCTTTGCTGTCTGCTGAAAACGGAGCACAGATTGGAATGTACTGAGTGTTGTGATTTTGATTCTTAATTTAACTCAACTCAGCTTGTCGAGATAGCCATTAAATATATTCAAAGAACAGAAACACAACCGATCGTAATAATGTGGGCTTTATTTGGCCATAGACAATCTATAGTTTGCGATCTCAGATGCAGCTGAGTTTCATACGAAGACGACACTTCATCTCTAGTGACCAGTTTGTGTAGAGAGAGACACCCCTATGATGTTGTTCAGTGCTTCTCAGTGTACTACCTTGTCCATGGCACGATCAGAGTTAATCTACACAAGGAAACAGGTTCAAACAATGAAATGTTTATCACAGTCATATTTTTTAGAACGATGTAAAATGACTATTGTTTATACTCAGGTTTCCAGTAATACATAAACCTCTAATCCTCTTTACAATGTGGTCTACTTCAAGAGCCTGTTGGGCGTCATATATTGAAGTTCACCTCCATCTCCACCCAACCCTTTTTTTCCCTTTTGTTGTAAAAATCATAACACTATAAATGATATACATCCGGTGACTCAAAGAACCCTATTCAGCTAGAAATATATTAAGTGCACATCTGAGACACCCTGTTAAAATGTATAACGCAGATCCCCCCCCCCCTCCCCACCCCACCCCCTCTTATTACACTGTTGCCAACCTACAGTTACATTGGCGCCCATCTACAATTACATTCGTGCCTCCTTTAGTCACACTGATTACCCTCCTCCTCCCCTCTACAGTTACACTAGTGCCCCACCCCTTAACAGTTACACTGGTGTCCTCTACAGTTACACTTGTGTCCTCTACAGTTACACTTGTGTCCTCTACAGTTACACTGGTGTCCTCTACAGTTACACTGGTGTCCTCTACAGTTACACTGATGCCCTCTACAGTTACACTGGTGCCCCCCTACAGTTACACTGGTGTCCTCTACAGTTACACTGGTGGCCTCTACAGTTACACTGGTGGCCTCTACAGTTACACTGGTGTCCTCTACAGTTACACTGGTGCCCTCTACAGTTACACTGGTGGCCTCTACAGTTACAATGGTGGCCTCTACAGTTACAATGGTGGCCTCTACAGTTACACTGGTGGCCTCTACAGTTACACTGGTGGCCTCTACAGTTACACTGGTGTCCTCTACAGTTACACTGATGTCCTCTACAGTTACACTGATGTCCTCTACAGTTACACTTGTGTCCTCTACACTTACACTGGTGCCCTCTACAGTTACACTGGTGCCCTCTACAGTTACACTGGTGGCCTCTACAGTTACACTGGTGTCCTCTACAGTTACACTGGTGACCTCTACAGTTACACTGGTGCCCTCTACAGTTACACTGGTGCCCTCTACAGTTACAATGGTGGCCTCTACAGTTACACTGGTGGCCTCTACAGTTACACTGGTGTCCTCTACAGTTACACTGGTGTCCTCTACAGTTACACTGGTGTCCTCTACAGTTACACTGGTGCCCTCTACAGTTACACTGGTGCCCTCTACAGTTACACTGGTGCCCTCTACAGTTACAATGGTGGCCTCTACAGTTACACTGGTGGCCTCTACAGTTACACTGGTGTCCTCTACAGTTACACTGGTGTCCTCTACAGTTACACTGATGCATCCTGCAGTTACACTGGTGCCCTCTACAGTTACACTGGTGGCCTCTACAGTTACACTGATGCATCCTGCAGTTACACTGGTGCCCTCTACAGTTACACTGGTGGCCTCTACAGTTACACTGGTGTCCTCTACAGTTTCACTGGTGTCCTCTACAGTTACACTGGTGTCCTCTACAGTTACACTGGTGTCCTCTACAGTTACACTGGTGTCCTCTACAGTTACACTGGTGCCCTCTACAGTTACAATGGTATCCTCTACAGTTACACTGGTGGCCTTTACAGTTACACTGGTGTCCTCTACAGTTACACTGGTGTCCTCTACAGTTACACTGGTATCCTCTACAATTACACTTGTGCCCCTCTATAATTACACTGGTGTCTCCCTACAGTTACACTGGTGCCCACCTACAGTTACACTGGTATCCCCTACAGTTACATTGGAGCACTTTACAGTTACACTAGTGCTCCCTGTAGTTACATCGGTGCCTTCCTTCAGTTACAAAAGTCCCCCCCCCCCCCCCCTGCCTAAAGTTATTCCGAACCTTGTGAAGGTCTAGATAGGAAGAATATCTCATTTAAGCCAGAGGACCTTACTGTGTCTCCTAGAAAGGTTGTAGGCACTGTCATAACTTATCCTAGGATTTCAGGAGTGCATGTATTGTGTTACGGTCTATTTGGTCTACCAGAAAATTGGATTCAGCAAGGGCCTATATTTCTGTGTGTATCTTAATCTAGTTCAGCTTTACATTTGTAGAATCGTTATAATCTTAGCTCCTCTGGGACATTAACAGACACATCATAAGATTCCTTTGCGTGTTATGAGTGGAGAAATGTTGTCCTGTGTTCAGACAGCTTCCTCCATTCATATATGCAATACAGTTATTGTGCTATCGTCAACCTCTAGTGTTTTTGGCTTTATCCACACTTATATCCGAGGCTCATGAGATGTTCTTTACTTCTGCAACCTTACTCTTTTAATGTGGAATATATTCATAGAAATCAAAATGTAGGGGCATATTTCTTAAGCCGTCACTCCTTGTCGAGTGGTTCACTGACAGAGGGTATTTTTGAGGCTGGTCTTTTTGAGTTCATAGACGCATAGAAGTGTTGCTGCTGTTATTCAGTAGCGTGGCACTCTCTTCATTTGAGGGAACTCCTGTTGCATGACAGCAGAGCACCCCTCTGCCCACATCTTGTAACCCTCCATGCAAATAATCTTAGTTCAAATATCGACTCTTCCTCTATAAGTATATATTACTTCTTTGATTAGTTTGGGTGAAGATGTCGAAATGTGTACTCAGTTATTAATTCTATTGGAAGTGAGTTACGGTACATATTCACTCTTTTTTAAGTGACTTTTAGGTCTATTGAGGCCAAATTCTTTGGTCGAACCACAGCCACTTAGACGAAAGAAAATGTTCCCGCTTCTGAGGTTCTGAGAATTTGAGCTGACAGGCTCATTTTGAAGTTAACGTATATAACCAGTATAATACTGTATTTGTTAGAGGCAATAAACAGGAACTAATTATGTAAGTCTGCAAACAGTTCGACCATCGCTCATTAAATAAACATACTAATGTATTTTGTTTTTACAGACAATTGGGAATAACCAGAACAACCTACCATTAATATGAACAAACAAACACGATATTGAACATATTAAAAACAAGCGGATGGAGTGAAACATTTTCACAACTTACCAAAGTTTTTTTCTTTTTTCCATACACAATTTTTTATCAGGATTACAATAGTAGTTATCACCGCAACAGTCAGAGTCTTCTTCACACTTTACATCATAAACTTCACAGGTCCTCTTTTTCTAAATGTAGCAAAGTAAATACACGTCAATAAATTTCACAGGTCCTCCTTGTCTAAATGTAGCAAAGTAAATACACCTCAATAAATTTCACAGGTCCTCCTTGTCTAAATGTAGCAAAGTAAATACACCTCAATAAATTTCACAGGTCCTCCTTGTCTAAATGTAGCAAAGTAAATACACGTCAATAAATTTCACAGGTCCTCCTTGTCTTAATGTAGCAAAGTAAATACACGTCAATAAATTTCACAGGTCCTCCTTGTCTAAATGTAGCAAAGTAAATACACGTCAATTAATTTCACAGGTCCTCCTTGTCTAAATGTAGCAAAGTAAATACACGTCAATTAATTTCACAGGTCCTCCTTGTCTAAATGTAGCAAAGTAAATACACGTCAATAAATTTCACAGGTCCTCCTTGTCTAAATGTAGCAAAGTAAATACACGTCAATAAATTTCACAGGTCCTCCTTGTCTAAATGTAGCAAAGTAAATACACGTCAATAAATTTCACAGGTCCTCCTTTTCTAAATGTAGCAAAGTAAATACACGTCAATAAATTTCATAGGTCCTCCTTTTCTAAATGTAGCAAAGTAAATACACGTCAATAAATTTCATAGGTCCTCCTTTTCTAAATTTAGCAAAGTAAATACACGTCAATAAATTTCACAGGTCCTCCTTCTCTAAATGTAGCAAAGTAAATACACGTCAATACATTTTACAGGCCCTCCTTTTCTAAATGTAGCAAAGTAAATACACGTCAATAAATTTCACAGGTCCTCCTTGTCTAAATGTAGCAAAGTAAATACACGTCAATAAATTTCACAGGTCCTCCTTGTCTAAATGTAGCAAAGTAAATACACGTCAATAAATTTCACAGGTCCTCCTTGTCTAAATGTAGCAAAGCAAATACACGTCAATAAAGTTCACAGGTTCTCCTTGTCTAAATGTAGCAAAGTAAATACACGTCAATAAAGTTCACAGGTTCTCTTTGTCTAAGTGTAGCAAAGTAAATACACGTCAATAAATTTTACAGGCCCTCCTTGTCTAAATGTAGCAAAGTAAATACACGTCAATAAAGTTCACAGGTCCTCCTTGTCTAAATGTAGCAAAGTAAATACACGTCAATAAATTTCACAGGTCCTCCTTGTCTAAATGTAGCAAAGTAAATACACGTCAATAAATTTCACAGGTCCTCCTTGTCTAAATGTAGCAAAGTAAATACACGTCAATAAATTTCACAGGTCCTCCTTGTCTAAATGTAGCAAGGTAAATACACGTCAATCAATTTCAATTTCAAATGTAGCAAGGTAATACACGTCAATTTTCCCCTTGTCTAAATGTAGCAAAGTAAATACACGTCAATTAATTTCACAGGTCTCCTTGTCTAAATGTAGCAAAGTAAATACAGGTCCTCGTAGACAAATTAAATACCACGTAAAATTTCACAGGTCCTCCTTGTCTAAATGTAGCAAAAGTAAATACACGTCAATTAATTTCACAGGTCCTCCTTTTCTAAATGTAGCAAAGTAAAAAACACGTCAATTAATTTCACAGGTCCTCCTTGTCTAAATGTAGCAAAGTAAATACACGTCAATAAATTTCACAGGTCCTCCTAGTCTAAATGTAGCAAAGTAAATACACGTCAATAAATTTCACAGGTCCTCCTGTCTAAATGTAGCAAAGTAAATACACGTCAATTAATTTCACAGGGTCCCTCCTTGTCTAAATGTAGCAAAGTAAATACACGTCAATAAAATTTCACAGGTCCTCCTTTGTCTAAATGTAGCAAAGTAAAAACACGTCAATAAATTTCACAGGTCCTCCTAGTCTAAATGTAGCAAAGTAAATACACGTCAATAAATTTCACAGGTCCTCCTTGTCTAAATGTAGCAAAGTAAATACACGTCAATAAATTTCACAGGTCCTCCTTGTCTAAATGTAGCAAAGTAAATACACGTCAATAAACCCTTGTCTAAATGTGGGCAAAGTAAAAAACAGGGCAATAAATGTCACGGGTTTCCTTTTGTCAAAGTACCCAAAAGTAAAAACAGTAAAAATTTAAACAGGTCCCCCTTGCCAAAATGAAAGGAAAAGTAAAACACGTCAAAAAATTTTTCACAGGTCCTCCATGTAAAAATTTTAGAAAAGTAAATACAGGGAAATAAATTTCACAGGTCCCCCCTTTGGTCAAAATTTGTAGAAAAGTAAATAACGTAAAAAAAAATTTTTTTACAGGTCCCCCTTTGTCAAAAATGTGCAAAGTAAATACAGTCAAAAAAATTTTCACAGGTCCTCCTTCTCAAAAAGCAAAAAAAATTTAAATAACGTAAAAAAAACACCCCAAACCCCAACACACAATATATATATAAAATATATATATAAAAAAACACATTTAAAACGCCCACATCCAAAAACCCTTCTTGTTGGTAAATTAACGGCCCACTCGCCACGTTGGGGTTACCCTG